>RJWH01001442.1:200188-224938 GCA_004363575.1 Solenodon paradoxus
GGCAAATCATTCCCTTTCTCCAGTTTCTATTTCATCACCTGAATATAGAGTGTATATCTTATATGCTCTAAGACATCTTTCAATAAAAGCTTATGCAGAAGAATTATGACTTTAGAGTCTAAGAGACCTGTCTTTGATTCCCGGCTCTGCCATTTATAAGGTGTATGTGTTTGACAAGTTATTTGCTCAAAGCTCAGTTTCCTCATAGTTAAAATGGTGTGACTAGTATGACTTAATATACGTAAGATTTAACATAACACTTAAAAAATAGAAACCTCCCAGTTGATGGTGGCTATTTAGTGTTAATGGGACTGGTTGGCAAATCACATATTTTTCAAATGCTTTCAAGATTATTTTGTATCTTATTATTATGTTACCTCTTCTCCAATTGTATTGATTATTGAATGCCTTCTAGACCACATAAGTCATAATAGCAAATGTAGTGAAAAGAGGTTGGTCCTGGTGGTTCGTAAGGGGGTCTCTAGCTTGATTGCACAGTTAACAGACTGTGTTCTGGCAGTTTTCCTCCATGCCTGGGGCCTCAGTTCTTCAACCATAAGGCAAGAGTGCAATGGAAGATCTCTAAGGTAATTTTAACCATGACAGTCTGGAATTCTTCTGAACTGTTGTGATTTATCAGTGTCTGTTCTCTCATTGCAGAGGCTGTGAGTCAAGGAGGCTCTCGGGTACGTGCTTCTCAGTCAAGGGCCCTTTGCTATCACACCAAGAGGCCAAGCCACAGCAATGGTGATCTTGAGTTGGGAAGTGCTATTGTTGTTCCGTTAAGAGCTGCTGAGTTCATTTGATTGGTCTGGTGAGAATGCGGAACAATAGCTTAAAATATTGATCTCGACAGAGTATCATCATCGGTTCAGATACACTTTCCTTAGCCTTGTAACAGACGTGAAAATTATCTGCCATTTTCTTCCAGTTAGCCAGATGAATGTTTCCATATATGGCATTTCTACTCAATGCCTTTAAAATAGTATGGTGGTTATAAACATGTGGGGTGAAATCATTTGTTTACCAAATATGGACAATTTTGAAAGTAGCTCTTATCAGAGCTACGACAAGAAGAGAATCGTAGGGATTATTCCTGGTTACTCACTACATGTGGTTACTCAGATCGAGTACCTTGTTAAGGTCACCTTGCTTGGAAAATTGTACCTTCCTCCCTTTTACACACACGTATTAGTAATTGATAAACTGCGTTGGGCTTTCTAGGGATGTTTAGGCCTAGGAATCTGTGTTTTAAGAAGTCCCCTGACACTTTGGCGTGCACTAAAATTTGAGAGTTATAGCTCTAAATCTTACTAAATGGACTTGGGTCTACAGAAAGTATTTGACAGCCTCATAGATAATCAATGCTTCTGAAACCTGGGTTTCCAGTCAGCTACTGTGGACTCTTCTTTTGAAAGGGTAATGAGTAATAATTGTCTTCAGAGTATTTAGTATAATAGGAACTACATTCATAAAAATATACACCTTAAAATATAAAAGGTAGGTACACAATGAAGCAGAATAGCTTATTTTTTGAAATATGGACTTTGAGAAACAGTGAGGTACATATTCCATGGCTATTATTTAGTTAATATTTGATTTGAGCAACTTGCTTCACCTTTCTGTGTGTCAGCATCCTTATCAATAAAATTCTACGAGTAATAGTATTTAATAGTACTTAGTACTTAATATTCAGTTAACTCATTAAGTGTCTAGCACACTGTAAATGTTAAATAAACACAAATTATTCAATGCAATTGTATGGCTCAACTTATAGTTAGCATTTGTAATTTTACTTTTTGAATGAGTTTACTATTTGAAATGAGTTTAAGAAAATATTTATGAAGTGATGTAAAGAGAAACACCCAGTAAACACTAAAAATATTAATTCATTAAACAAATATCTTCTATACTGATACCAAAGAATATTCTTTCTGACAATTAGCTCTCTTCACATGACTCTCTCACTCCAAAATCACAGATATTTTTACCTGGCAAGAAGGTAACATCCACATTCTTTACCCTGGAATTCAAGTCCCTTTTCAATCTGTTTGTCAACAGATTGAGGCTCCTCTTTCATCTTCACTCATCCTCCACCCACCTATGGTCAATGCTTTGACCACACTATATGCTCTGTAGTTCCTTGCTGGCCAGGCCTTCTCATAGGTCTTTGCCGATACTGTCCTCTCATTCTGAAAGAGAATTACTAGCCATCATCAGTAAAGGTGCACTCATTCTGTCATTCGTTAGAACTCTTGTATTCCTTGTCCTGTTCCCCACATCTGTGGGAATTACCTAATAACAAAACCACTTCTACACTGCAGTCCCCAGGAAAGATTTTTGCTTTCTGATCTATATTCTGCTGGGTTTTATTAATATGCTTAATTCAACATTTATTATATTTTTGCACTTCACAGATAATCTTTGTCAGACTATGAGAAAGTGTTTTCGCTCTTTTGAAATCTTTAATCCTGGCACCAATTCCAATATCACCATATAATACCTAATAGATGGATGTAGGAATTGATAAATAGATTGGCAGAGGACAGATGGACTTATGAATAAAATAAATATTCAGTAAATGTTAGAATATATGTGACTATTGCATGTAAAATAAGTATTATTCCTACTTCTGTAGTTTGCTAAAAATTTTGAGATGTGACATTTTATCTACACATTTTATCTAAAGCCTTCATTTCAGATATGGTTATAGGTCAAAATTGACTTTTTGTATTACATTGCAAAGGTTTTTAAAAAACTACTTTCATTTCATAACTTGATTTACAATAAGTGATAAAAATAGTTCAAATAAATACTACATATCTTTTATTCAGCTTCTCCAAATGTAAACATTTCATGTAACTTTAGTACAGTCATCAAATCATGAAATTAGCACTGTGTACAACGGTTAACTAACCTATATTCTTGTTCAAATTTCACCAATTGTCTCAGGAATATGTATTCTCTGGTATAGTATCTTTGCAAGATCATATCTAGCTATTTTGTCTCTTCAGTCTCCTTGAATCTTTTAAAGCAGCAACTACTTTCCTGATGAAAAACTCAGCTATAAGATTTTAATGAGACATAATGAGATTAGAATAATTTGGAAATTCAAGTAGGCACTCACTGATGAGTAAATAACAGAAAGATAAAATTTCTTATGTTATGGAAAAATGAAAAAGGGAATTAAAGAGGAAACTAAATGACCAGAAGGAAGAAAACAAATGTGTGAAATAAGAGAAAAAATAAAGGAGAATTTGATTGTTCTTAAAAATTCACTTCTGGTAAGTACATCTCTATGCAAACAAATGTAAACTTTCTCAATCAGGAATTGCTCTCACAACAGAAAATATCTGAAAAAAATAGACAAATTCGGTGATTACTTAAACTACATCATAACAAATATTTACATTTTCTTGAGATAACTTACCAATTCATAGGACAATATATTCCACTTGAATCTTTATCCGTAGTGTGTTTTGTAAATTATATTAGTGTATGACAGTTGGAATGTTTTGTAAATTGTGTTATTGCATGACAGTTTTAATGTTGACTAATATTCAAGCAGATATATACATATGAGTAGAAACTTCTTGAAAGCAGAGGGGACTTATATTCAAAAGCAGGTTCTTAGAAAAATGTTTTTTAATGGGATGGGGTAAGGGGGAGGGCAAGTGATGGCAGAGCTCACTGGACAATGGTGAAGGACACTTGATTTGGTGGAGGACAGGGTGTGTTGACAGGTATCTAAGGAATGGGGCAACTGCACCTATGGGGAGCCTGCACATATGAGTTTATTTTAAATTGTAAAACAAAGTTACTATTATAAAAATGGTTTCTAATAATCACCATCCTGGATAAAGATAAGGATCAATCCAGAAAATACAATATAACAGGATATTTAAATTTTAGTTGTTAGTCTGTGACCATGACATGTAAGAGGAGAAAAGAATGTCTTAAAAAAAAAAAAATGGGCCTTAGTGTTCCCACCTGCAAAATTAGAACATTAGATTTATTACTTTTCAAAGAAAATTCCTTTGATTAAATGAAATCAAACCAAAATCCCAACAGGTAAAACTGATGCCAGATGAAAGCAGACTTTCTCTGTCTAAAAGAGGGCTTAAGAAAGAAGGACTGAAGTGGGCACTGAAAATTTGTCCTCTATTCTTGTTAGGAAAATTTGTGAGCAGACTCTATCCTAGCTGATCCATTGAATTCTATAATTCCCTAGCAATGTTTATCTTATCCGTCCTGCTGTTCAGCAAAGCTTACTGAGCATCTATGACGATCGTGTACTGTAAGAAATAAGAATATGAGAAAAAGGGCAAATGTAAACACAGAGATTTTATTTCTAGAAATGCATCTGAAAGAAAGAATTGAGGGCTTACTTACAATGCATTGATCCAGAGAATCCTGGCAGTGTTGTTTGAATTATCAAAAACAAAATAAAAGAAACATGGAAAGGAGCCCAATGTTTCCAAATCGGAGATTGTGTAATAATTTATGCAATGTTTAGTAACTACTTGAAATGATAATACAAATCATATATTAACAGATATTTAAAATATATTTCAAGTTTAAAAATCATTTTATCACATTCTATTTCTTGAAATATAGAAACAGAAAAGATCATGAAGGATACGCAGAAATATGTCGATTGTGATAATTTCTCAATAATGAATTGTGTGTGTATTGCTCGTGTTGCTCTCTATTTCTAGGTGATTCTGCTATAAACATACATTGTTTATATGATAGCTAAGTAGAGAGATGAGAATTATTGAAGAGATCAGTGATGAACTATGATTATAAACCCACATATTTTATTATTCTTTTAAGGAGTTTTCACGCAAATTAAAAAGAAATTTGCATTGTTGAAGGTTGATATCAAATAGAAAGGTTTCTAGATGTTTTTAAATAGGAGGCATGTATATTTATGTTAGCATTACTAAGGAAATTTCAGAATGTGAAATATTTGAAATATAACTTAAATAATGATATTAAATTAAGGCAAATTTTATTCCAGGAGGAAGGGGTAGTACAGCCTTGGGAAAAGCATGTTTTCAAAGTTTGTTAATGAAACAATTTTGCTGGATTAGTGGGTTCCTGTATGATCCAAATGGTATAATGGTTAAGAACATAGACTCTGGAATTAAATTGCCCTCATTTCAACCTTAGTTCTACAACCTAATGGCTACTGATTTTAAACTAACTCCTCTATGTCTCATTTTCCTTATTTGCAAAATGTTGTTAATGATAGCATTCACTCCATAAAACCGTTCATGTGGATTAAATGGTTAATTATATTAAAGCATTTAGTTCTTTGCCTAAAACATAATATGCTTTCAATACATATTAGACACATTTATTATGAGCAGTGTAGAAACACTTCTGGAAAAGTATACAGAAGTTATATTGCTTAGAATTTTGAATGGTTTGGTGTAAATGTTTTAAGAGATTGTTGGTCAATTAAACCAGTCAGTTGTAGCACTGGTTTCCACACGCTAGTCTCCACATTATTTTCTCCTCATCCATTCATGCAACAAGTATTTTCAACATTTGACTTTTACCAGATCCTGTCCTAGGAATTGTAGAAAATGGTGAATCAAATATGACTTGTTATCTCAAGATGCTTCTAGCTCTAATGAGGAGGGACATAAAAGAAAGATATAGAAAAATTACTCTGGGAATTCTGAAAAGAGATAAAGAATTTATGTATGGATACACACTTACACGAGGCAGTTTGGCCATCAGCATTGGAAGATAAAAGTTAAAACCTTTGAAACAGCAAATCATCTCATAAGAATATGTCCTAAGAAAATAATTAGAATATGTAAAGCATTTTTTAATATAAATTGATTATCACAGTTCGAGTATAATAAAAAAGAAGAAACACGCAAAAATAAGGTACTCATAAAATAAATCATTTCACATTCATATCCACATGATGAAATATTATACCACAAAATCGAACTTAAAATTATGCATAATAGGATAGAAAAGATAAATAATAAAGAATAAACTGAATATACAGTGTGCTTCTCTTCTTAATATTATTTATATGAAAATACAATGTATAGAAAAGAGATGGAGAAGTAAAATGCTAACCAAGAGTATCTCTGGATGCTAAGACTATATGAGATTTTTATTTTATTTCTAACATATTTTAATTGTAACAAAAATTAGAATTTCTAAGAATAAGTTTAGTCTATTCTTTTATTCCTTAAGAGAGCTAATGATGTCAATGCTACTTATCCGTGAAATGAAAAGCCCATTTCATTTAAATTACAGGCTTTTTGCAGAAACTATGAAGAACTGACTACAAATGGAAAGCCATGTCCCAATAACTACAAACCAGTGTGTGGAACAGATGGGAAAACTTACCAAAATCCTTGTGAATTCTGCAAAACAGCTACGTAAGCACATGGAAGCAGCTAATGAACAGCACCTATAGTTTGACCAATGCAGTATAAGTCAGGGAAATTATTTATTAAGTCTTTAACATGATATTTTACAATTTTTATGTACAGTTGGGCAACAGTTTTGTTCCCAAACTGACACCTAGAAAAGTGTGAGTACCAACTCCCCATTCAGCAACAAGGTATAATCTGATTTGACTGCATTTCATCTCTGAGTACCATCTCTTTTCTTTCAGGGAAACAAACGGAAAGATCGGTTTAAAACATGATGGGAAATGTTGATTCTTCGACTCTGCAATGCTGGACATGCTTTGCTTTTTGCATTAGAAGATTGATTCTCGATTCCCAGTCTTCATTGCATTGTATTTCCCAGCAGTAACTATACACGAAAGAAGTAGTTTCAATAAAGTTATGTTGGAATAACATTTACAATTTTTTGTGTTTTTTTTTTTTTTAAAGAAGAGGAAGAAATTATTTATTTAGTTGTTCATCTTGGTTTTTCCCACCATTCCCAGGACATGAACCTAGGACTGCACTCAACCCCTCCTCCACCAGGGCATGCCCCTTGATATTCTTTTTAGGTAAAAATGGAGCCACCTTTGATTAAGTTAGACAACTGCTTAGTCTACCTTAGTATGAAATGATACAATTTGAAAACAAACACAGAGCATATAATATGACCACACCTATCACTTCGGACATTCTTGAATCACTACATTGAGTCGCAGTTCTTCAGAATTTATGTAGATGAAATCAACGATAATAAATCTTGATCCAAGAAAATATACATCACATGACACAAATTATCTTTCTTTAGCTACGTTATGTTTGGGGAATATTTTGCCATAAGGGACATAGTGAGTTTGTCTTAGAGCTTCTCACTTTTCTTGCTGAGATAAGAAATTAGTTACAGGTGAGACAAAATGTTGGTCACTTTCATTAAGACAGCAGAATACATTCTGAGACAGTTGAAATCATTAACTAGTTGTTTGATTATCAATATGCTACATATAATTTTCTATATGTGGTAAGCTGTAAAAAAAACTTGAGTCTGGACTTAATGAGGTTTTGTGGATGCTTAGAAATCTAAAGCCGATAAACAAGTGCATGTAGATTATTTGGAAAAATAAAATATAATACCAACTAACTAAACTAAAAGAAGTTGATATGCTCTTATTTAAAAAAATTCCAATGAACGAATTATTCCAGTTATTGTTCAATGTTTATGATACACCGGATGACTTTGCAGCATAAGGCAAAATCAAGATCCCTGCCTTAAAGAATCTTATATTTTAGTGGTTGTGTGAAGATAACTGAGCTGAGTCCTGATAGCTGAAGAGGATTGGGTACCTGCAATTTTGGAGGAATGGTGTTTTCACCAGAGAACAGCAAATATAAAAGGCATGAAACAGAAAAAACAAAACCTTGAAATGAAGATAAATTTGGCATAAACTAGGATGAGAAGAACCAGTTCAAACAGTCTTGGGAGTTAGGTCTTGGGTTTCATCTGAGGAGTTATAGGAAATGATTGAAGTATATTGAAGGAAGGCTTGAGTTAGCAATCCTTGACCTCTGAGAGGTTTTCCAGGTTGAAAAAGAGGAAGTGGCGGAATAGCAGTACAGGCACAGGAAAAATACAAGGAACTTTTTGAAAAATAGTATGTTTGAGAGGACTATTTCCAGTATCAAGCTGAGTACCTGGAAAAAATAAGATCAGAACTTAGAGTGCTTCATTATTATATATTTGACTGCTTTTAAGTCAAAGTTTCCGACAAATGGCAGGTAATCTAGATGTGGTATAGTAAGATGCCAGTACTTAGATATTGAATAAATTCATATAAAAGGCAACTCTTGAAAATTGAGATCTATTTACGTTATGCCCACATTCTTCATAACAATTGGTTAAAATCTGACAAAGTCATTCACACAAGTGTCCCACAGTCAGTTTCATTCCTTCACATTAGTCCTGATGGCATATGAGGTTTATTTATCTACGTTAAGGCGTAATTGACTTTTTTCATTTTCTTTTTTTTTAATATCTACTGAGGCAACTTTAATTACCCAATAATATAAGCCCATGTGTATAGGTTTACCATTTGTCAATTATATGACAACATGCCACACTTCTCACTGAATTACTAAAAGTTCTCCACCACTGTCAATTGGACGCCACTACCACTTGCTCTCAATTTCCAACTTCTTTCGTTTGATAAACTCAGTTCTACTGCCAACATCCAGGGATTGTGATTTTGGTTTTATCTGTTTATTTCCTTTGATTCCTTTTATTCCACATTTGAGTGAGGTCATTGGTATTTGTCTTTCTGCTTCTGACTTACTTAACTTAGCATAATCCCCTCATTTCTGTTCAAGTTGTCACAAATTATAAGATTGTATCTTTTTCAGGACTGTGTAGTATTCCATTGTGTATATGTACCACATCTTCTTTATCCATTCATCTGACAGCAGACACTTAGGTAGTTTCCAATTCTTGGCTATTATAAACAATTCTGAAATAAACATGAAGGTGCATGTATTTCTTGGAATTAGTGTCTTCATGTTTTTTGGATAAATATTCCATAGTGAGATGACTAGATCATATGGGACTTCCATTCTTATTATTTTAAAGAGTTTCCATACTGCTTTCCATAAAAGTATCAATTTACACTCCCATCAACAGTGTAAAAGAATTCCCCTTTCTGTGAATACTCACCAATATTTGTTTTTTCTAGTTTGTGGATAATAGCCATTCTCATATGTGTGAGGTGATATTAGATTTCTCATATGTGTGTGGTGACATTAGATTTTCATTTCCTTGATAACAAGTGAAGACAAACACTTTTTCATGTGCCTGTTGGCCATTTTATGTCGTCTTTGAAGAAATGTCAACTCAATTCTTCTGCTCATTTTTTGATTGGGTTTTTTGTTTTTCTGTTGTTGAGTTTTATGAATTCTTAATATATTTTGGATATTAAACCCTAAATCATAAATGTTTTGAGTATCTCATTTACTACTCTTAATTTTGGAAATTTTACAACTTAGAGAAGCTGCCGACTTCATCAATAGAGAATAATTTATTTTGAGCAAGTTAGTATTTATCTCTTTACTGCTTCAACTAAGTATAATATTTCCTTCTGTTCTGAAACCACATACACAAAAATGGGTTATAATTATGCATACCTGAAGCTTGTATAATGTTTTAATGTAATGCTACTTCAATGCAAAATCATTTTAAAAAATAGTTATCATAGATATCTTGGTAAGTATACTTCCAGAACTTACTTTGTACATTCACATGCATACATACATTTTTTAAATAAAGTGAAATTATATTGTTTAAAATAGTCTTCTTAACCATATTTCTATAACACAAACACACAATTTGTGTTATCCCTTTTATATCTTCCTGCTTCAAATATCTCCCAGATTCACCTTCTTTTAATAGAATATCATCAGCTGCTTCAAAAAGCTTTGCTTAAAAATCCCTTGTTCTGATAATGTCAGACTATACTAGTGATTTAATCATTAATCTAAATAAAGTTAGATTATTAACTATTAACTATTATTGTTGGACAATAATAGTTAAGATTTAGTGTTTATATTTCTGTGTGCCATTGTTCTAAGGGTTTACATATTAAAGCATGAAATATTCAAAACAATTTAATGAGATGAGCATTATTATCATTATTATGTTATTATATTTATCTTACTTAAGAGGCACAGACAGAAGAGGTGGAGAGAGAATTAAAGTATCCCTTAATGCACGAATCCTGTAAATCGTCTTTTCATGTACTCATTAGAAAATCAGTGTCTACCTTGTTCTAAGTACCAATGGAAAGCAAAGGAAACAATCCTGAGTATTTTAGTTTTGATTATATTAATCTCAGTGCTAATAGTGAAATATTCAAGAACTCCCTAACACATCTAGAGAGTCAAGCTTTATTATGGTAAAGATGGTATGTAGCCTTGATAAGGATAAAAAGTCTGTTGTATTGCTTGAGCTCTAAAACAGGCTGATGACAATCTATAATAATTAAGAGATAATTTTTCAAATTTATACTCTGCCACAATATAATACTGAGACCTTATTGTCACAGTATCTCTGTCTTCTGATTGGAGGAAAAATATAATAGTATGTATATAATAGATAGTTTTAAGGACTGAATGAGATAATTCATGTAAAGTAGAGTCTGGTCATTACGTTTAATAAACAGCATTTTAAAAATATTGAAACTGAAAGTAAAATATGAAAAGACCTTTGAAACCAGATACAAGTGTGGCAAAGGTGGCATGAGAACTAAGAAGCTTCATGCCATTAGGCAATCTCTTCTCCCTCTCATCAACACTGAAGTCCCCTCCAGCTTGGGCTCACAATTTCAAAATTTCCATGTATTCTATAAAAGATTCTGTAAAGCAGCCTCAAGTATATGTTGGCATCAAAAGCCATGGCTATTCTGTATCTTGTCTGGCCATAGATTATAGTGACTAATATCTAGTAAATAAATACATGGAAGACTGAACATTGAAGAGGAATTAAATGCCCACACTTTACTTTTGCTTTTGGAATTCTAGTTATCTCTTTCTTGATTCTCACTTTCCCATAAAAAAATGAAAGATGGGGACTAGATTTTTTTTAATATAACTCACAGATCTGATAGTCTATAATTTAATAGTGTGTACATTCCAAATGTCCTTTCATATAGCAGATGACACCCTTACAAGAAGAATTGAAATTTAAAAAACCATAGCCTGGAATCCTTGAGAAACTGTGGTGGTAGAAGGATTAACACAATAAATCTTAAAGTACTGACTTGGCAATTATGCTATAAAGTATGCAATGTAATATTTTGTAAAAAGTTAATAGCTATACATTTGTTAAAGTGAATTTGAAAATATCCACAAAACAAATAGTATTGGTTAAAATGACTCTAAATAGAAATAGTTAAACAATTTAAAGAAAAATATAAGAATTGAATAGAATAGGTTATATATATTTGTCAAATAGTTATAGATGCTACTCAAGAAAAACTGATTTTTAAGAACCCCTAAATAATTCTGATTTGTATATTTCTTGCATCTCCTTTGACCTTGGTATCAGATATGTAGACTATGAAGGTAACATTACTATGTGAGGTATGACCCAGAATATGCTACAGGAGATACTCAGAAATCTGTTGACAAAGACATCTTTCCAACTCTTGACTTACACTTGAATCTTAGTTCAATAGTGCTGAAGACCAATGCAGCTCCAACTGATAGACCCACAGTCTGATCTTTAAACCAATATTTATTTTCCACGCTTTTATTTTTGGGTAAGAATTTTCCATGGTTCCAGATACCCAGGAATGGGGGTCTCTTTGTGTATTCTGAGACCCAATTTCCAATGTGGAGGAGAGAGGAGCTTCCCTACAACTAGAAGCAATTCCCTGAACATTAGCTGAGTGCTCTACAATGCAAGTCAATTCTAACTACCTGGAGATAGTATCAGTTTACATATGGTTTATATATATTAAGTGTTCAGTTCTACAAGACTGTACCCTTGCATTATAGTTCAAGTGTGAATTGCAAGCTTAACTTGTCACTTGTGCTTTAACCAACTGATATAGTTTGGGGCTTCCAACAACCCTATTGTTATACTTCAAACTCATACGCAAGCCCAGATTGTCACCTGTACTTCTGACAGACTGGCTTTCTATCAGAAGCTCTCATAACCTCCTCCTCCGATTTATTAATTTGCTAGCAGCTCACAGAACTTGGGACACCTATTTACTTGCTACATTGCCAGTTTATAATAAAAGAATATAACTCAGGAATAATAGGACAGAAGAGTATAGAGTAATATATGGGGAAAAGACACAGATTCCCTGCCTTCTCAGTGTGTATAGTTTTATTTACCTCTGTGCATGTTTACCAAAGCAGAAGCTCTGTGAGTCCTGTCTTTTTGGCCTTATATGGAGGTTCATTATATAAGCATGGTTTCTTAAATCATTGATTATTAGCTATTGAACTAAATCTCCTTCTGAAGGGCAGTTCTTCTCCCCTCCCCAGAGATGGAGTGAGGGGAAAGATGGGACTGAAGGTTCCTACCCTCTAATTAGGAGGTTGGTTCTCCAGACAGCCAGCCCCTTACAGAGGCTTCCAAAAGTCACCTCATTCACATAACAAAAGATACCTTTATGACTCTCAGCACAGGAAATTTCAAGGGTTTTAGGAACTGTGAGTCAGAAACTATGAACGAAAGCCAAATATGTGTTTTTTGAATTATAAATAGCAGCTTCCTTCAGAGATATTATTATAATAGTTTTACCAGGATTAAATTGTGTCAAAAGTTATTTAATGTCGCTGTGGTTGAGTTTCTTCATCAAATATTTAGGGTGTTACAAAAGTATTTTTTTAAGTGTCACATGAGATAATGCACATAAAATGCTTCAATAAATTATAGCTATTGTAATTATCATGGGGTCTTGATTCAATATGAAAATGTAATCATTGTCTAGTCAACAATATCATAACAATTATCTATTGCTGCATAATTAATCACCCCTAACTTAATGACCTTAAAAACAAAGGTAATCATTTATTTGCCCACACTTCTTTAAGTTTAGTAGAGACGGTCTGGTTTTCCTTCATGTGATGATGGCTATGTGGCTCTCTTTGGATCCAAAATGATTCCAGTCACATGTCTGCAATTTCAGGGGGGTGGTTAGAGAGATTTCTCTGTCTCTCTGTCTATTTATAATCTCTTATCTAAACTCTGTCAGGTTCTTAAGGCTTAGAACTAAAAATGGCATATTGCCACATCCACTGCATTTTATTCATCAAAGAAAGTCACATGACCTGCTCCAATTTAAAGGAAGGGGAAGTCATCTACTTGTATGTAGGAGAGGTGCAGCTTTCATGAGGAGATGTGAAGATTTACCGATGATGATCTTTGCAAACAGTATTATAAAAATACTCTCCTTTCTTTAAAATATAAGACTAAATACAAGTGAACATTACATAGAAAGAGACCAGCAATAAGTTTTGAGAAATGAGTTGCAGAAATTCCAGAAATGAATGGTTAAAAATAAACCAGATGATGAACTGGACACCAAATTGTGAAACTGACTTTTTAAGTACTAAAAAATGTTTTTAAAAAAGTCACTATAATTATTTATCGTGGTAGTGATGAGGAGGTTAATTTGGTGGTGAGAAAGAGCTATTGCAGTTGTTATTTCTAGAATTTATAGGCTTGTAATTCAAATATTTTCACATGGTGAATGTCTCAGGAATAAGTCAATAAATGCCTATTACAATCAATTTAATTCATGATTATTGTAATTATGCACTATTATATTTTATTGTTCTCTGGTTACTTCATATGTGTCTAAGGTAGCAGAGGTCATGTTTCCTGTCTCAAATGTTCACATAAGTATGACAATAGCTAACATTAATGGGAAATTTGAGCATTTGTGTCACATATATGCATCATCTCAATAAATAGTAAAGAAAACGAATATGTTTGATATGCTGTTTGCACTGAAACTTGTGTGCAGAGTGAAGACATTGAAGCCCAAATCAGGAAGGTTAAAGATTCTCTTTCAAGCATTTGTCACCCTCTGAGACTCAGTGTTTTAAAACTAGCGCATCTTTGAACGGAAGGTTGGTTGAAATAGTGAAAGAAGTCAACTGAGAAATGACAAAGGTCCTTTGATGGGCAGTGGTTACCTAGTTATCAGAGAACAAACTGTCCCTTTGGTCAATTTAAGAAGGGAACATTTTGTGAACAGAGTACAGAAATTTGTGAAAAGATTCACCTTGGCACTGTGGGGCTTGAAGAATTCTATGCTTCTTTGTTCTCTCATCAGAGCTGAATTTGCTTCATCCTGTCAGTTCCCATATACATTGCTCCCCTGATGATTTTGGAAGTTAGCAGAGATGTTGAGAGGAGTATATCTGATTCTCCCACATCATTACTGCCCCCGCCCCACTACCTCTACCCATATTCCAGGGCTTAAAATCTTTGGTACAAAGTTTGATCTCTTAGTGCTTAAGTGTAGTAGAAAATTTCTAGCCATTGCTATAAGTTATCCTGCAAGGTTGTTGTTCCTAATTTAAAATAGAAAGGAGAATAATTTTAGGTTGGAAGTATTTAGATACTTTGTATAACATTGCAGTTCCTGGGGACTATCTGTGACAGTAGCTACAATTAAATTATTAGTAGTCTGCAGTTAAATTATTAAATTTTAAGATATTTATAACAAATTCTTATTGATTTGAGGCAAGCCTTAGGAAAGTCACAAAATTTCACTGAAATAAACTTACAGATAAACATTAGAAGGTAAACAAAATATTACAAAGAGTGGTTTAAGAATACTTTTGAATTAGAGGCAAGAGACACCAAAACATTTCAGAACGTGCCAACTTGCGAACAGAGAAGCTTGACCAGAGCAGCATGCATTTCTGAAATACACTTAGGGGTGCCTAAGGAAGACAGACCAATGCATTGTTTTTAACACATACATTAGACACCTTCTGAGACAAGGCTGACAGTGAACAGAAAATATTACATGGTGAAAGAGAGCTGTGGAAAAAAAATCAATTTGATTTCCTTCCTTCTGTGAACTAGTAAGCAGTTCAAGCCATAAACTAAAGACATTTCAAGTTACTATATACTCTCAAGGTAATTTAAAATAACTAAATGCTTTAGGCAAAGCCCCACATTTTACCTGAACTTAACAAATACATGAATTGTGTGATGTTACAGAAGACATGAACCTCTTTTGGTTCAAATATTTGAAAATGCTTTCATTAAGAATATTTCAGAGACTAGAATAAGAAACAAATAACCAGAAAAGACTAGGTGGAGTACTTTTTAATCTATTTTTATAACCTGATGTAGAGAAGAATAAGCTGGGGTTTAGAGTGATGGGTAAGCACAAAATGGTTCTTTTATAGATAAAAAAATTTAAAGTTTTTACCTCCAACATTCAAAGTTACCTGAGGCTCAGTCATTGAGATGAAGAGTTGGGAGTCAGTTGCTGGTTGGGCTCCATCATTTGACTTTTGTCCCTCAACGTATGGGCTGGGCAGAATGATGAAAGATTGGTCCTTTCTCACAATGGAGATGCAAACACTCTTTTCTTATGTCCTTTTCCTGTACTGGGGAATGGCTCAGGTCGGTGTCTGGTTTGAGGGTACTTAGGTAACTGGCGCTGACTCTATGATATTAAGGGCCTTTCATTTTTATCCATCTATTGATGTCATCTCCTCTTAGTTCATGCCTAGGTAAGCTGGCTGGAGTCACTGATGAAAGTAGCCAATTTAAAATTTGAGCCTTATTGTTCCTGATCCCAGAGCCCTCTCTTTCTTTTTATTCCTTCTATCACATTTTGGCTATTAAGGGCCTTTATAGTCATTAAAGATTAAAATAGCAACGCAAAAAAAAGCCAAATGCATTCCTGTAAAGAGAAACTGTAAAAAGAGAAAGCCACACTAATACTATTTTTAAAAATTTAATAGAAAGAGAGGGTGGGGTGATCAGGAGTAGCTGCAGTGGGTTCCCACAGGTCTACAGGTACCTGTAGGAAGGAGGGGTGTGGTCCACCTCTTACATCATTAGCAGTTTTGAGTCAGTGCAGCTTAGAAAGGCTTTGATTTAAAGGAGAAAAGAGAATTTCTTTAACATGGTGAGGATGAAAACATACAATATTGTTGGAAGCCAACAGTTACAGAAATATTCATTTTCATTAGTTCATTCTGTTTCATTTTAACCCTTAATCAGTTCGTGTTAGCAGTTTAATTTTTAGCTGGTTGCAACTTCTGAAATTTCTTACTGATTTTGTTTAATGATAAACTTGCTTGAACATAAAATAAGAAATAATAATCAATAATAAGCAAGAGTTTTTGTAAATAGTGAGACCTTAAAAGTGATCACAGTTAAAGGTGCGACCATAATACAAATGACAACTTTATCTGGGACCTTGTCTAATTTTGTGTTATACAACATTTTAAAAGAATAGCGAGAATATCTTATATAACTTTAGAATATACTTGTTGGCTTTTACATTTTCACATGCTGAGAAGGTCAAGCATTAACATGTATTTTCACAACGCTTCCTATTAAGATTGCATTATATCAAATGGGTCCAATTTGCTTGATATTTTTGCTTTCACAAAAAGATGATAATTTCTTTGTATGAGATATCTTAAGAGCTTGCTAAGATTTCCCATACTACCTCTTTAAAATAAAAACTTTCTTCATTTAGACTTTATTTTTAGGTTGGTTTGTAAAGTTACGGCTGCCTAGTAATGAAACAATGCTTGATTATTTAGTCAAATTTATATAGTTCTGATAGAACCTAATTTCACCCTTATTTTTATTTGAAGCCAGACAGTGATAACCCAGCCTTGGGACAAATTTCTCATAGGTAAACTTTTAAACTTACATTTTGTTACTAAAATTTAACCACAATTCAAGGATACATTTTCCCTCTTGCAAATGAAAGATGTTAAAACTTGAGTTCACAGGAACATACCATACAACTTAATTTAAATTTATTTGATTTTGTTTAGTCTGACCAAACTATGGAAGAACTCATTTTGCCTTAAGATTTGTTGATATACCTCTTAGCTTCTTTACATGCAGATATATTTCCTTTATTTTCATTAACTTTATTTCCCACATTGGTTAGAAATTTTAATCCTTAAAATTTTAGGCAGATATAAACAACAGTGTATGTATCAGTACCTTTCCAGACTACAGGATTCAAATAATATATTTCCCTATAGACCCATGTCCTAAGTAGCATAGGACATGTGTTTGAAGAACTTAAACTCTTAGTTTTCTGGGTTTTTTTTTTTTTTGCTAGAAGTTGATCTAAATTCAGCATCAATATCTCAGTAGCACAGTTTAAAGTTTTAGTTAATTTTATTATTTAACACAACTTAGCAAAGCTCTTCACAGTTATTGATTACTAAATATATTCTAGAGACACAATTTATTGTTAAAGATTTCTTAGGCAGCACCTTTCTGACCAGGAAGGTCCAGGATGACACTTGAAACTAAACAATTTAATCAAAACCAGTCTTATCTAGCAAAAATTTTCCGTACCATCTGAACCCAAAGAAACATCCAGATTAATTTATTCCCTGAATTTAGCATCACATAAAGTTGTCTTTCATGATTCAATGACACGACAAATCTAAGCAACATACAATTTTACAACATATATACAGAGACAAGCTCAAAAGCCACATCTTTTGTTTAAAACCATAGTCACATGCCAGGCAACTTAACTACATATAGGTACCTCTGAAAATTCACTTTAAAAGATCATCTAAAATATATGTATATATATGTATATGTGCATATATATTACAATTTAATAATTTCATATTTGCCAATAAGTCATATTTTAATATTGAGAGCTCTCAGTAGATAAATATTTCACAATGTGCAGGTCAAGAAATTGTGCACAAAAATCATGAAATCAAATAATCAAAATGAGTTACTCAAGCAAGATAGTTTCACTGCTTTGTATTTACATCACAAAATCTTCATTCTTTAAAATGCAAAATAGGGTCTGCAGCTCCTTTGTTAGTTAGTGGGGGATTTTCCAACTAAATTTCTCCAATTAAAATCAGCCATTTACCAATTTACCCATTCTGGACAGGATTATTTTCTATGTTTAGGGGATTCGTAGTATGGGGAGAGTGGTGGTTTGGGCAATTTCTCTGCCAATGTCTGAGCTGAAGGCAATTAACAGTATCATGAATTTAGAAATAAGAGGAAAGAGAAAGAGGCAGATGAAGAAAGATAGTGAGAGAGAAAATAAGTGGCCTGCCCTTACAAAGCTAAGAGGGGATACAGACATCTTGGGTAATCTGACTCCATTGTTATACTCACCCAAAATATGATGACCGAAAAAAAATCCTGATAGACATGTGAGGATGTGAGGCACCCTTTCTCCATCTCTAATATGTGAGTATGGTGAGCATTTTGGAGTCTACTCAAAGACAATTTGTCTTAATTCCCAAGTGTAAAGAAAGATAACAAGGGAAGACAAATCTATAGGTCAAAGGACTCCCATCATTAAAGAAGAAATTAAATGTTCCACTTAAGAAAACAGGAACATTAAATTTAACTGTTCTAAAGGTCCTTTGGAATGGTGTGAAGAAAATAGGAGAGAGAGAGAGAGAGAGAGAGAGGGAGAGAGAGAGAGGGAGGGAGAGAGAGAGAGAGAGAGAGAGAGAGAGAGAGAGAGAGAGAGAGAGAGAGAGAGAGAGAGAAAGAGAGAGAGGGCTTCCTCAATGAAACCAACACCTTTAACTAACCCACTGAGGCCGTCTCTGAGACTTCACAGAATAGCCTTCGTGTGACTTTGTTTTCTCGCTGTAATATTGTTATATACAAGGCACTTCATCATATGTATTATTTATATATGCTATTTTGAAGTATCAGTAACATTGGAGCAAGAAAAAGAATGAATAGAACAGATGATACTACTTAGTATGAAAGATCTTTTAGGTCCCTTGGAATTCAGGGGAACTCCTTGTCCACAAAGTATTGGAAGAATGACCCAGAAACACTATGAGTATCCGAAAGGGTTTATTGAAAACTCAGAGTGGGTTGATGCACTCTGGGCTTTTTGGTAGATTGACTTCTATTGTTGGTGCACAGGGGTGGAGCAAGCGCAGTCTGTGGTTATCTAGAGATGTAGGAGGCAGGGTGGGCTTTCAGTGGCTCTGTGTCAGCAAGATTTAGGGCACAGGGCTGTTGCAATTTACTCAGAGTCATGACATGTTGTCTGGACAGCCAAGACAAAGAGTCTGTTGAGAAATTCATTAAAATGTTACAAGACATAAGTCAAAACAATTCAAACACATTACCTGCAAAGGTATGACAATGGCCTAAGGCCCACGGATGTTATCAGGAAAGACTGAGATGAGGGTTGTTGAAAATCCTGTTCAGATGTTATACAGTGAAGCTTTTAGATGGAATTCTTTACAAAAGGGTGTCACTTATGCTTTCTGGGAGTCCTTGTGTCAGGAAAAATGCAAATGCAGCCATTGTGGTCCATTTTTTGATACTTGAGAATTTACTGCTTTGGGGACATAGCCAGATGAAAATAAGTGACACCAAATTTATTCATTTAGATTGATATATGCCAGAGCAAGTATAGAAAAATAACAGTTAAATCTTGGTGGTGTGTTTAGGGGTCTTTACTGAACAATTTTTTAAAATTTGTGTTGTAAAACTTTTATAATGAAATGTAGGTAAAATTAAAATATATATTATAAAATTAGTATATAACTATGTGTATATTGTTTAGTAACAATTATATACATGTGTGATATTATAAATTTATATATGTATATATATATAAAACCAACATTTCAGTAATGTTCACTAAGACACTCCTGACACACATATGAATATTAGTCAGTATGAAGGGTAATTATTTAGGGGCCAAAGTATCTTTTCTACTGCAGAAAACGTTTTAAACTTGTTTTTTCTTCTGCATTAAAATGACTGGCTTGGTTAGAAGAAATCATTTACGGTTTTCAAAATTTCCCTTTTTATAAATGAGTTAAAGTGAAAATCAAATACAATTTAGAACACACAAATCTGAAGATATTAAATCATAAAAAAATGGTAAGAACCATTTAGTTTTCTTCCTTCTGAAAGATTATTTTTTCAGAATTCTGAAATATTTATCCAGTACTTCCTTATATTGGAATTAGTTCTGCCATTTGAAACTACAACAATCAAATAATATCTTTCTTCTTCATGTTCAAGCCCTTCAGATGATGACTCCAAAGGCAATATTCTTTCCAAGTCTGTCTTTTATTCATTTATAATTCCTATTGCCACCAATCAACCTCATGCTATATGGTTTCTAGATTTCGCATAATCAAGGTCATCTTCTTCTGGACATGCTTCAGTTAATTCAAGCTTCTTACATAGGACAACCATTCTTGAACATAATATTCTAGTGTTTTATTGTTTTGTAATAATGATTTACGACCAACTAATTCAGGTGATTTTCACATGAGGTTTTGTTTGGCATAATAACTTGAGGCAAAAAGAGAAGAGTGTAATATTATCCTATTGTCTCTTGTTGCCTCATAAAATTACATTACCCATCATAATTCCCCAGTGGATGCATTCATTACTTACTAATGACCAATACTCAGTGCATGCTTACTTGCTTTGAAAATATCATTTAAGGTAAATAATTGACACATAATTCATTTATGGGCAAATATCATGGGAATCTCTATGGTAGACATATACATGTGAATGGTCAAGAACAGTACTGACAGAAGATAAATCATCTTAACACAGAAAGTAAATACTGAATTTTACTGATTTCCAAGATTAATGTCACCATTTTTATTTTTTTCTGTGAGAAATTTATCTGATAGAAGCATATAAAAGTTTGGAAATTTATGGGAGTTGGGGCGTGAAGCTAATTTTAAAAAATGACCCTCCATTCAAGAAGCAACACCTTCCAGTTTGTGAAAGTCACGCTGTAATTTTTTTTAACACAGTGACAGTGTTTAGCAATTAGAGTGGGAGGATTTTTCAAATATATAACATGGTGGTGATCAGCATGGTTTACTCAGAAGGCATCTACTGAAGAGTTTCCCTTAACTCCATCCAACAACTGAGACCGAAACAGTAGCCTGGAACATGGAAGTTTTCCTTTTGCTCCCCTGCATGCTCTTGGCCATGTTCTCAGGTAAGAAAGTTACACTCAATGACTTTCCTTTGAACTTTCAAAGCAAGCAATTGCTTGGGCAGTTTTACTAATATTTAGTAGCGGCATTTTGTCAGAAAATTTTTAAACGGGAAATTTCTATTAGAGTGAGGACTGGAAGAAAGCAATGTATGAAAACATACAGACCAAAGGCATAAAAATAGTGACCAATTGAGATAAGAGCAAGTAGTTTGACTTGCTGAGGAGAAGCAGAGGCAAAAGAATGGGAACAGCAAGATACTAGATTAGAAAGATAAATTCAGCCTAAAAGGATCAAAAGAGTTTGTGAATACTCACGTTCATGTTCTGTAAAAGATATGATTTTGTGTGATAACCCAGGGTTGTGTGGTTATTTTTCTTCTATGTACTGAAAGGAAATAATAGAAAAGTAAAGTATCTCAAAGCTTCAGATGTCTGTAGGTGTAATACAAGAAATGGTATTCTATTCTCACTAACAGCACTGAAGTTTATTTTGTTAATTGTGGGATTATCACCCTCATCTTGTTAAAAGCTATTAGTCTATAGTAATGCTGAAATGGATTACATATGAGAAAAGTTGTACAGAAATATCATTTAGGTAACTTTTGAATTGACAGAACTGAAATGAGACCATCAAGCTCAGGAAGAAGAAAAGAATAGATACGTTTTAAAGGGGTAAAAAAAAGCATACAGATAAAGTCCCTTACCAGAACATACATGTTCCATTGAGGCAGAGCCATGTCTCTTGTATACATTTAGTGCCTTGCTGGGTGACATTTTGTATGTATTTAGCAGGCATTTGTTGATGGAAGAAAATTTATTACTATCAAATGTAGAGGTTGAAGGACGAAGGAGAGGGAGGAGGCAGGCATACCTGCTGCAATATTAAAGCAATGCCACACAAGGTTTTACTTTGTAAAATCATAAGAGGAGAATATACAAACAAAACCTTAAATGTAATTGTTTTACAAAATTTTAAGTTAACAAATAGATGACTAACCAACATTCTGATAGAGTTTTCTTAATTTTCACCTGGCTTTTGTCTTCCAAATTTGTACATATAAGAGATAATATATCATGAGAATTTTCATAAAGCTCTCTCTTCATCATCATAAAGGAGAGAAATAAACTAGTTGTTAATTGATATAAGGCCAGTTAAATAAATTTAGGTACAGTCATCAAATAGAATAGTAAGTAGCCATTAGGAAAAATGATAAAGCTGCCCTATATGTTTAAATACAGAGGTTCCCTCACAGTACTGACTAGGGAGTAAATAAAGAAAAGAACTGTATATACAGCGTGCTAACTAATTGGATGGGAATATATATTCAAATATGTTCATATATACAGCAGGTATTTCTGGGACGATACAGAAAAACAAATACACACAGAAGAAGCAGAACCATAAATACCTTGTTCATTGTTCATTGTATTCCAAATTTTGCTATAGTTCTGGCATATTAATGTACTGTAAATCTAATAAAGCAAATACAATTGTGTCCTGGATGGAAAAATGGGTGGATGGGGATAAGCAAGGAAAAGAAAGTTATTTTAAACTCTAACCTTTTGCATCTTTAGGGTTTGATGAAACTTGATTGATGACCTATTAATAAAAAAACTAAATATAGCTGAAAAATACATGAACCAATTTATTTTCTTTTACTTCATCCACATCTTTATTTTAATTGATTTCTACTTGAAGTTAATGCCCGTAAATTAACAATGCTTGCTTCTAGAACTCATGCATTTACTCTGCTGAACATAATTATTTTCTTACCTATATTTTCTGTCTATGATTGATACTCATTATATGTAATCTCTTCCAGGAAGTAAAAATGATACCCTACTTTCTGCTTTCTTGATTTTGAGCTATTGTCTAAATTAATTCTCAGCTTATAGTATTGATCATTCTCCTCTAAATTCCTTATTTGCTTACTTGTTCCTACTATTAGACTTCCCAGATTCTTGGGAGCAGAATCATAAATACATGTTCATTTTTCATTGTATTGTAGATTTTACTATAGTTCTGGTATAGTAATAGACTATAAAACTAATCAAGTACTAGGATACATTCACACATGCTACCACACACTATACCACTGTTTAGTAAACTAGATTGCTGACTGCTAAACTCCTGGGCCTGGACAAGGAACTTAACCACTGACAATGTAATATACCATAACATGATCAATAGAAAACAATTAATGATGCACTTGATTTTGTTACATTTATTTGATGCACAATTGTGTATACTCATGGAAATATAAAATAAGGCAAGTGCAAATGCAGATGAAACTCTAGGTATAGATTTGGACTCATCCACACTGAAATGATTTAAGATTGTATAAATTGAAAAAAAAAATTACCAAGGAAGCCTGGGGGAGGGGAAACAAAGTGAACTTGAATAACATTTTTGAGGAAACCTCCAAATTAAGAGGGTGAGGGAAGAAAGAGGAATCAAACGGAAAAGATGAGGTCAAAAAGATATTCTTGTGCATAAGAAAAGATAAGAAGTATAAGGTCCAATAGAATACTATTGTACTTAACACCTCTAAGGATGTTTAATTTGTTTATTCATTGTTTTCCTGACCTTGATAATTTTAAAACAGAATCTGAGTAAACTATATACATACACAGATATATTAGGTTTATGTGTATGTGTATATACATATATATCACCTACATTCTATGTCTCTATCATCTATCTATTTACCTACCTACCTACCATCTATCAGACAATGAATGGGTTTCCAAAGTAAATTGGAAAAGCAGATACAATAGAGTTATGAAGCAAGGGTTTTAAGAAATAGTTATTCATTATCTACCATTTTCTTGAAAAATCTGAACACAATATAAAGAAACAAACACCAGGGAGAGTATGATTGATGTTTGGGTCTTTCGAGAAATGGTGGATTTAGAGCTGATTGAAAATGAAAGCATGTTTTTAAGGAGAGAACCTAGGGCAAGCTGGAGAAAGATGACTATAAAGAGCATAAATATGAAGGAGAGAAGATGATGGGAGATTCCAGGTTTTTTGTCTGAAAAGTTTTTGATGGCCTCTGCCATGTGAATTTAGGAAAATGAAATTGAGTTTTGTAATGCAGGGAAAATTTAGGCTAGGTATGAAGCAGAATCTGAACTCAACCATAAAATTATTAAAGGGAATTTAGGGCATAATGAAGGTACGATTCAAATAATTTAGATTCTCTGATTTCGAAATGAAACAAGTGTCTTGACCTCAGAAGTTTTAGAAATCATATAAGAAGTCATGAAAAAAAGTAGAAGTGTCAACATATTCAGGTTATGTAAAGAAATAGGAAGCTTCTTGTGATAAGTATGGTTAGTTTTAATTCTTGAAGTTAAATATTTTGCTTTTGGGTCTGACGATATCATTCCAGTGTCTTCAACCCAGAATTGGAAAACAGGTGTTATCAAACCGGAAGAAGTGTCAGAACCTGTACTTCCTCTAGAGAGAAGAAATGAAGCTAATCAGCAAGGAGGGCATAAGGAATCTGACGAGCAAGGAAGTAACAAAGCACAAGAACAGCCAGGGCTATTTCGTCTGCAAGGGCAACCATGGCGTTCTGGCCGATCAGGGGAAACAGGGAATTTTA
>RJWH01001442.1:225038-281739 GCA_004363575.1 Solenodon paradoxus
GGAAAGCCAGGATCTTCTGGCCAGCAAGGAAAGCCAGGATCTTCTGGCCAGCAAGGAAAGCCAGGATCTTCTGGCCAGCAAGGAAAGCCAGGATCTTCTGGCCAGCAAGGAAAGCCAGGATCTTCTGGCCAGCAAGGAAAGCCAGGATCTTCTGGCCAGCAAGGAAAGCCAGGATCTTCTGGCCAGCAAGGGAAACCAGAGTCTTTTGGACAGAGAGGAAAACCAGGATTGTTTGGCCAACAAGGAAAACCAAGGTCTTTTTACAATAAAGAAGAAAGAAAAAATGTAGGCAACACTTTCAATGACAATAAAATGGAGATTCCGGTTAGTGCCAATATCCTCCTTCTTTTTTTTTTTTTGCTTTCTGCAACTTCACTTATTTTTACTCTGGAATAACTTGTCTTATTCTAAATTTGAAACAGCTAGCTTCATAGACTTCACTAATGACAAACACTTTTCAAAATCAACAAAACGACAGATAATTTGGAAGCGGTAATTTTCTCATGTAGGGCTTATGGTAATGCGTGTACTTCTATCTCCTTTCCTTCTATGATTTTCTGCTCAAGCCTTTTTGCCTCTATTGGAATGAATAACTCAGATCCTCAGTAACTGAGCCCCCATCCCTACCATATTTATTTTTCATGCCCACTCATAATTTACAAACCACTTGAATGGTACTTCTAAATGATAATCTAATCTGACATATCACTTCCCTGCTGAAAATTTTTCAGTGACACTGTACTACCTAGAAGATATAATCCAAACTTCTGAACATGACATTTAAGAATTTTCATGAGTGAACTTGTCTACTAGATTTCATGTCACTCTTGTTCACGCATCATCCACATTCTATAAAATCCTTTGATTTTGCATGAACATATTCTTAATGTTTATATATCCTCTATCATCGAATGCAGCTTAATGCTTTGTAATTCATTATCTGCTTATATAAGTGGATCATGAAAATCTTAAAGAAAGTACCATTTACTTTCAAACCTGTATCCAAATATCCTAGAACAAGACAGACACACACTATTTTCTCTTGAACTATTTGTCAGAAGAGGGAATAAATGCCTGATATTTGGTAACTGTCACTGCAAACAATGCACAGTCACGCCTAGGTACTCCCTTCTGAGTCCTGCCATATATTGCCTTCACTTTCCAATCTCTCTCCAACGGCCATCTTCCAAAGTCTATTTAACAACAACTCTGAACACTCCATTTACTATAGCCAAAATAGTTTTCTGGAAAACGTTCTCCATCTCAAGGAAAATTTTATGAGTTGGCATTCTTCAACACATGAAGAATGAAATCTGTCTGTCCTTCTTGGTCCATATGTCTAGGCTGGCATGAGGCAATACTTTCTTTGGCACACTCTTGCTATTCAAACCCTAATGGTACCACCAGAAGGTTTCTCCATGTTCCAGTTGTTAATGGAAACTTTCTCCATTATGTATTACCTTTTAAAATGGCGGAGATAATCCTGTCCACTTCACAGAGCATGTGTAAGTTATTAGTATGAAAGGGGTGATAAACTCTATAAGAATTAAAAAGACGGAAGTATTTGTTCATCTTTCTTGATTCTAGGAAGACTAAGTACCTTACTGAAATCCTCACCATTCCATTTAGTGGCTCTCCTCTTATCTGCTAGTCAGAGCTCCTTTATGTTCGCAGATGTCTGTTTTTCTATAATTTGATTCTAAGGAAATGCCACATGTTTACTTAATGGAACTCTGCAGAATCCTACTTCCTGCTTCATTTTCTTTAATTGGACAAGGAAAAAAAACAAAGTAAAATGATTATGACTTTATGTGCTTTTCATTTGCCAGTATGACTTTTCCCTAATTACTCTATCCTTGGGTGGAGAAAGGCTTGTCTATAGAGAATTAAAGTGGAGGAAATTGGACACAGCAAAAATAAGGACTTTGGAGTCAAATAATTCAAAGTTTAAATCCTAGTGTGGGTATTCAATCCACATATCATCTGGGTTTGTCACTTACATGCACTGATACAATGGAGCAAAATATGCTCTTCTTCCAGTATTGCATAGATTAAATTAAAATGCAAAGGATCTATAGAATTGATTTAGTACAATGCTTAGTCAATAATAAGCAATAAATCTTTCTTATTATATTATCTGAATTCAATTCACTTCCCTATGTTAACTAAATAGTCTTTCTCATTACTGCAGACTGATAGCATCAGCAGTGAGAAACCAGCTGGAAATACAAAATGTCAGTCTATCTATAAGCCAGTCTGTGGCTCTGATGGAAAAACCTATGGTAACCTCTGTATATTTAATGAAGCAAAAAGGTAAGAGAACTTTATTTTATTTTTTTGTACTGTTCTGCTCCAATGAGGAAAAAAAGAACACATTTCTCTGTGTCTGTATAGTTTTCTCTCAGTAGTGCTTTAGATTTTTGTCCAAGTGAAACATAAAAGAATCCTTAACCCTTGAACAGTAAGTTTAGTTATTTCTTGAAAGAACATGATTCATTCAACTTTTGAAGTAGGAGTAAATTTATTATTGAATGATTCATTTTCCATTTGTTTGTTGAATATTCGCAATGTGCTAGACATTGCTCTATGCACTGGAGATAAAGAGGAGAGAAAAACGCAGAATTTTCTGCTCTGTTTCCATGGAGCTTTCATTGTTGCAGTGGAGACTAATTTTTTTTTTCAATATCATGGGGTAAAGAGGATTATGAAGTGTTAGCTACTAAAATACATTTTAAGTTTAAATAATAATATTTAACTTCAATTTTGGTGAGAAATGCAAATCTTCGTGTAACACTCTATAAGAAATAATCTGTTTACAATACTGCTTAAAATTATATTGTGGGTGCACCCTGGCGGCCTAGCAGATAAGACTACTGGTCACAGTTCACTTACGTTACAAGGACCCAGGTTTGAGACCCAGGCCTGGCAGAAACACCAAGATGTACAACTAAATAAAATAACTAAATGTGCCTTCCTCCTCTCTCTTCCTGCTTGCCTGCGTAAGCACTTTCATTCCTGCCTGCAATTTTCCTCTAAAAAAAACCAATATATGTTAAGAATTAGATATCTCAGGTTTCATAACTGATGAATGCTCTTGTTTCTGGTTACCAGAATTTATCAAACTGGGCCAATCATTGGAGAAATAAACAAATGTTAAAGGGAAGTGTCCCCTCCAACCATAAAAGTTAAAGTTGGAAGAGACATTAGGTACCTATTCTCTGGTTTGATAGCTAAATCGCCTGACCAGGAGTAAGAAAGAATTAGTACAAAGTGCACAGATTCTCAAAGCATTCACTGGGAAACAGGCAAGCCAGAATCTAGCCTTCTTTTTGCTCTTGTAATTTTTAAATCATCAAATTTTCTCTTTCTCTGATTGTGTGACAATTACACAGTCCTTGATTTCTCTATCTTGTTTTCAGGTCTAGTCAAGAAAAACTGAATCTAAAACATGAAGGAAAATGTTAAGCATTTACAGCAACTAAATCACCTGGAATCTCAGAAAATATGCTTGCAATTCTCTTTAAACAAAGGATCTCCCTGGGAGTTCCATTTGTGTGGTCAGCATGAGTTTTACAGATATGCTAAATCCTACATATATTTCCAAGTTCCTTCCACTGCAAATAAAGTCAATTCTAAAGCAGCTTCCTATTTCCGAGATCGCTTTCTAGACTTTCACAAACTTTATGTCTATGATTTTCCCATTCTCAAAGTGCCAAAATTGCTAATACTTGAGAACCCTTAGCAGCAATTTCTAAACCATCAGGGTTTTATGTAAAAAATGAAGGTTCCCCACTTTAGAAATACTGATGTCATTGGCCTCTGATAGGGCTAAAGAAACTAGTTTTAAAATATTCCAGGTGTTTCTAATAAAAATAATCTCTGAATAATTGATGTGAATCTGAGTTAAAATATTTTAAGGATGCATTGATTGACTCTAAAAGGTTTAAGAATCCATATGTAAAATAGTCTGTGTATTTTTAAAGATAGTTTCCAAACCTTTTATTAACTTCTTAAAAGGATTTATGGGTACAGATACATTTTAAAGTAATAGATATGTAGATACTGAGATATAGAAATTTAATGTATTTATCTAAAGTTGTGTTTTAAGATTGGCATAGTCCCAAAATTAGTGTGGCAAAGAAGACATACAGATGATCAACAAATACATCAAACAATGTTATGCGTCATTAATCATCAGGGAAATGCAAATTAAAACCAAAATGAGCTATCAATTCCTATGTGTTAGAATGACTGTTATCAAAAACAGAAGATAACAAGTGTTGAGGAGGATGTGGAGCAAAGAGAACCTTCCTGCCCTCTTGGTGGGAATGTAAATTGGTACAGCCATTATGGAAACAATATAAAGTCTCCTCAAAAATTAAAAATAGAACTTCCATATGACCCAGCAATTATACTTCTAGATATTTATTGAAAGGAAATTAAAACACTAATTCAAGAAGATATTTGCACCCTTTTGTTCACTGCAGCATTATTCTCAATTACCTAGATTTGGAAACCACCTAGAGTTCTTATTTATGGATGAATGTATAAAAATACAGTGACATATATACATGTACATATATACACACACACCCACACACACACACGTGTGTGGGTGTGTGTGGGTGTGTGTGTGCTATGAATGAAACCCCGTTTAAAGCAAGAAGACACCAAAAATATAAAATGTAGATGGTGGAGAGTAAAAATGTGGATGATTAAATGAGCTTGAGATTAACTTGATTTCAATTTAAAAGAGTTTAATAACATGCAAAATAAGATAGCATGCACACATGAAAATAGCTGTTATCCCAAAGATTTGAAGCAATAAATCTTGAGAAAGCAGAGAAAATGAGGCCTTATGAACTGCTGATGACAGTACAAATCAGTACAACTATTGGAGAAAGTGTATGGAAACGCTTCAAAATATTGAAAATGCAAATTTCATGTTATTTTGTGATCCCACTTCCGGGTATTTACTTAAATAACACAAAATACTAGTTTGAGGGGATGTATACTGAGTCATGTTTATTCTAGCATTATTTACAATAGACAAGAGCTAGAATCAAGCCAAGTGTCCACTGGCAGATGAGGTGAAAAAGCAGATATGATATATATATTATATAAAAACATAGATATGTATATATACATATATACACAACACACACAATAGAATACTCCTCAAAAATCTGTCATTTGGAACAAAATGAATATAGCACAGCTAGAGGGAATTACGCTTAAAATGGTTGGACCTACAGGGTAAGTCAGAAGGACAAATACATATGTCATATAAATTCATGTGTGGTACATAAAAAACTCAAACAAAGAAATAAACCATATCAAACAAAATTTTGACTTTTAGTCAATGGGATCAAATTAGTGATTAACAGAATGGGAGGGGGAGGAAGAGCAAGTTGGGGAAATGGTGTCAATTAAATGGTGAAGAATAGACTTGACTGTTGGTGATATGCTTAATGTATTAAATATAGATGTTGATTTCTTGATTTGCGATGATACCTTAAACCTATATAATGTTGTAATGCAATTTCTTCAATAAATTAAAAAAATAAAGCAAAATAAGAACACACGCTCAAAAATGCCTTCAAGGATTTCAACTGTCATAACCTTCCTAAATGTCGTGTGCCATAGCAGCACATGTGAAAAACTGGGAGCACATAATAATAGATACATTAAAGTTTCTAGGAAGAATCTAGAAGATCACTATGTGTTGTTAACATGATTTCCCCACTTATAAACTCTGTTCACTGTCTTCTTTTTTGGACAGTGTTCTTAATCTTTGTCCATCTACAGGTGACTCTCTGGGGTCATTCATGTCATGTCCTCTACTGCCTGCTGATGAAGAATTTGCTTTGATGGCTTTAGTGTGATTCATTTTCCAGGATCACATTGCACAAACCCTTTTCATAAAAGGCACTTAGAAAATTGAGTCTCCTTGGAGGTTCGTTATTTCTCTTCGCCCAGTTTCTTCTGTGGTATCCACCACAGGATATTACTAGTCTTTAAAAAAAAAAAGCTATGTCTGATAAGACAGAATAGCGTTTACGGGGTTTGCAAGTCAACACATTGTCCATCAAGAATGATTCCGCATATCTTCTAAGAAAATAATACCTTAAAAGTGGCCACATTTTTCTTTCCCAGGTTCTGTTCCAATAATTATGGGAGAAATTTTGTTGACATCTTTATCAACTCTAAATTAAAGCATTTCTTTTCTTGAGAAATTGCAAGAACTGGGGAAAGAGAAGCATATGTAAATTAAATTGATTTATTTCAGGCTCCCCATAGATGCAGATCTAGTATAATTATACATTAAAATAATTGCAACTTAATATTATATTTCTATAATATAAAATTTATTCATTTAAAATATTTTTTTTTTGTTTTAAAAGAAAAAGTTATTTGTAGGTTAATCTGTTATGCAGAATGCAAAGTTTGCTTTCTCCTTAGAGGAAGTAAATGGTAAACTTAGATTTGCTCATGAAACAGACTGCTGATGCTTTGTTGTGACTGAGATCACTGACTTTCTTGCCACCTGTTTGTCTGACATACTTTACAGTTATACGTGAACTTCTTAACTAGACCCTGGAAATACCTAATGTTTAAGAGTTTCCTTATTTCTAGGGAAAATAAAACTCAAGAGCATTTCTTACAGGAGCATTTTATGTTCTTCTAAGACTTGGTGATTTCAAGGTTCTAAAATATTACTTGCATTAAATTTTCTATTGAATTTCAGAAATGATTCTTACTTGTTTAAGACATAAGACATGAAACATTTCTGTCTTTGAACATTCATCTGAATGAAATTTTAATTATATATACTTACTATATTATTTTACATTCTTTAATGCAAATCTTGGAAATGGTTAACACATAAGAGGATTCCATGTAGGGGAGTGTATTCCAAATATATACAATCATGTGAGTAATCTGAGTACTTTTACATAATAGATTCCTGAGATCATAACATCAATAAGGATTAGAATTTGTTGGACAAGGTTGTTGGATTACAGTGGGTTAAGAATTCCACATAAATCTTGCCAAAGAACCACAGAGCATAGAAGGCATGTTTGATTGAATGGAATTCTGCATCCACACAGAAGTCCTTTGAGAAATTTTGTGTTTGGCAGGTATGTTTACTGGGAAAGTCTAATTGAAGTCACTTGATGGATGGGTAAGTGAAAGCAAGACATATATACTAACCTTCTGTTTACTCATCCTCTTCTGAAGTTCCTTTAAGCATCTCAAAAACAATACGGCCAATTTTTTTCAAACCCTTGTAGAAGTTCTTCCAATAAACTATTCTATGTCCTTTGCTTTAGGTAGTAGATGCACAAGAACTAATGTCTGGATTAATTTTTAAATCACAATATATATTTAAATACTTATTATATATGCTAGCCGTAGTGAAAGACGGCAGGGAGATAATGATAAGCAAACCAGATAAAGTCATTTGCCTCAAGCAGCTAGCCCTCCTTCAGTTAACATTATTCCAAAATGTCGATTTGAACTCATATTGTTCATTTGAACATTGTCTCTACCTTAAAATGTATGTTTATCCTTATTAGCACATTTTATAACAAGCATAGTTCGCCCCCTTCCCCTTGGCTCTTGGGATCTCTTTCAGTAGGGAACTGTGTCTCTGTCATGACAGGGACACCACCATGGTTTCATTATTTGAGCACATGCTTATTTACTGTCATTATAAAGTGTTCCAGGCTCAACTTACTTATTTTCTGCCCCAGTTCCCAAACAACCATTTCTCCAAAGACACCTACTACATTTTATTAGAGAAAAATCCCAGACCTAGGTCTTTAGGTATGCTCTTCGTTATGGAGGCTCTCTGCTTCTGGGGTCTGTGATTGACAGAGCAGGAAATGTGCAGACACTATTTATTTCCGATGAAAAAAACAGAATCTGCATCCAGTTTTCTGTAATTTACTACTTGCAAAGGAAATGATCCAGTCACCTAAAAACCTAAGGTCAGCTAGTCCCTTAAATTCACCCCAACACAAAGACAGAATACATAAGCAGAGGACCGCCAAATGTGAGGAGTAGAGTTTTCTTTATACACATGAGAAGAGAAACTATTCTTTGATAAGCCTTTAGGAATGCTTGCTTCATTTAAAAGCAAACATTTACTTTTACCTCTCAATGCTTTCCTCAGAAAAATAAGAAAAGTTATTTTTGGAAAGAAGGCTAAACACCAGGAATGCTGTCCTAGATTCAGCACGACCTGCCTCACACAGAGAAGGGAGTGGAGATGGAGAACAGTTCCCGTTTTGGTTCTCTTCATTGACTTTTCTGCTCCTTCACACAGCTGGGGTGCTTTCAGCTCTCTGAGTGAGGAGACTGAGGGGGCTAACGCAGATGGCCCAAGGCCAATAAAATACTGTTACTCTGTGTCCTACCTGAATGCTTTAAAGTAACTCAGGTAAAGCTGAAGACAGTTTGTTCTGATAACCCAGAAATATGGGAAGGGGTGGAAGTAATACAGTAGTTAGAGATTCTAAGACAAAGAAGAGATGAAAAGTTTTCCAAGCAAGTGGTCTAGAAAAGGGCCAGAGACCGAAAGCAAGAACATGCAGAGATTTGGGAACTAAAATTAGACATGGGCTTATCTTTTAATAAACTTCTACACTAGAATCACATTAGACTCAACTGAAATCGCTTATTTTTGTGTTTTAATTTTTCTATTATCAGAAAATTATAGACTTAAATGAAGTTTTTATATACTATCTAACTATATTTTTGTTCACCTATATAGAATTATACAATCTCTACTCAAAATGGCCTATAAAATTGTCCAGTTTTTAATGTTACCAGAGAGCTATTTCTTAATTAAAAGATTTGTTCATTTGGTATTAAAATAAAATTATTAAAGAAAATCTCTGTCTTTTACACTTTCAAATACTTCCATATAAAACATATTTGGAAAAGGTATTCACAAGAAATATTACTTAGATACATGAGACTAGAAAAGTAAAATTACATCTATTTTCATATGACAGTACATCAAGAAGACCTAAGATATCTTTCATAAAGTAATACTATGGGAATTCAGTACTGACAATCTAAAATGAACACACAGATACAAATCATCTTTATATACATATAAAATAATGAGTGGAAGATACAAGATTATGGAAAATCCCATTAAAATAACAACAACAACAACAACAAAAAATATTCAAGAATAAATTTAAGACTAGGTACCTGGAGGCAACATGGCTGCAGAGATGCCTCAAGGAGGCTGGTGCCACTTGGTAAGACCAGATGGAAAACAATGATATCCCAACTGGAATATCCTGGTTCAGAATGCCAAGCTCAAGACTAACTGATTTTGAAAACATGGGTTTTGATGATTTAGTCAAACCTTCTCTGGAGTTTCACATGTGTAAATCCAAAAAAAAAGAGAGAGAGATCGAGGAGGAAAAGAGATAGTGGGAGGAGAAAGAGGAATCATATAAGGAACAATAAACCAGCACTAAAAATAAAAAATGTATAGCTGGAAAAATTAGAATATATTCCTTGTTCTTGAATAAGATCATCCAACATCTTTAAGACGATACTTAAGCATATATTCAGACAAGTCCTTGTATTATTTCTTGAAGCATTCTATGAGATGAGTATAATTTAACATTGCAGTACTTAACAGAGTCTCTCCTCGATCAAACTTTAGTCAGGCGCCTCTGAATCCTCTTCCCAACTGGCCCTCAAATTTGACTATCTTTGATAGTCTATCAGTCTATCTTTGCATCAACTAGTTTTAGCAAGAATCCTGTCAAATTCCCTACCCTTGATATTTGATCACCTTAGATATTTGATCTCTATTTTTCATCCTCTGCCATCCCTCAATTTACATTTAATTACGTTGGCCTAACTTCAGGATGAATTGTTAAATTACTTCGATCAGAATCTGACCCCATCCATCCACGTTTCCTCCTAATAATTTTCTACTCATTGACCTTAACCCTGCTCCACTGCTATAAACTCCCATTTGTCCTTGTATACAGTTTATGATGCCAACTGCTTATTTGACTCCTCTTCACTTGTCTAGTCTGCATGTTTGATTTCTCCCAAATTCTTATGTTACTACCAACGTGATGGTATTTCAAGAGGGACCTTTCGGAGGTTAATTAGGTTAGGATATGGCATGAAGTTGAGTCTCATGATAGGATTGGTGTCCTTATAAAAGGTGTACACCAAGGAAAGAACACTTAAGCACACAACAAGAAGGCATCTGCCTATAAGCTGGAAAGAGTGCCGCACAAAGAAATGAATTTGCTGACACATAGATCTTGGTTTCCAAATTTGATGAACAACAACAACATGCCATCCGAGAACACCAATGAAATCCCACTAAGACAACTTCAAAGAGATCTACACATTAAAAATCAAACTAGTAGCCCAAGAGAATCTTGAAAGCATCAAAACATTACTGTGTGACAGGATGACAATACTATTAACTGCTGATTGACTTTTTATCAGATCAAAAAGCCTAGAAGACAGCAGGATAATGAAGAGTCACCTGAAAGAAATTGTCAGTCAAGAACCCTTTATTGTGTAAAATTGTCTTTCAAAAATAAAGAGATCTAAGACATTCTCAGATGGAAAAAAAAAGTAAAACAAAGCGAAAAAACAAAACAGAATCATAATTACCAAGCTTCTCTAAAAGAAATGTGCCCAAAGACAGATGAGTGAATAAAGTCAATGCAGTATACATACACAGTGGGATAGTGCTCAGTTATAAGAAAAGATGGAACCTGCCATTTGCAACATGGATGGACCTAGAGGGAAGTATGCTTAGTGAGGTAAGTCACAGGAGCAACATACATCATGTAATATATCATATGTGGTATAAAGAGATATTAAGCCAACAAAGGAACCAAATCAAACAAAAATTGAATGTTAACAAAAGAATTAAATCAAACAATAGGCTTTTAATCAATAAAAGCAAATCAATGGCCGCAGGAAGAGAGCTGGGAGTGTGAGTGTGCATACTGGGTAAAGGGGATTAATTGCATAGTGAAGGAAAAATTGAAATAGCATGGTTAATGTGGAATAGCACATTTGTTTTTCTATGTTGAAACTTCTTACTATCCTAGGAATAAATTCCATTTATTCATGATATAGAAACCTTGAACTGTGTTGTCGAGCTTGGTTTTCTTATATTTTGGTGAGCATTTTTACTTCTATCAAGGATATTTGCTTGCAATTTTCTTATCTTGAAAGTCTTTGTCTAGTTTTGGTATCAAATAAATGCTGCTCTCATAAAATAAGTTTGGAAATATGATCTCCCCTTCTATTTTTTGGAAAAGTTTGAGAATTATTGGTGCAAATTCTTCTTTTAATGTTTGGTTGAATTTACCATTGAAACGATGTGACTTGGACTTTCTTTTGTTATAGGGAGGCATTTTGTTATAAATTCTACCACCATACTACTTATAATTCTGTTCAGGTTTTCTATTTCTTTATGATCCAGTCTAAAGAGAGTATCTGTTTCTAGGAATTTATCAATTTCTACTGTTATACAATTGATGGGCATATAATTATTTGATAATCTCCACATCCCTTTTTTATTATATCACTTGTAATTCTTCCTCCTTTCATTTTTGATTTTATTTATTGGAATTTTCCTCTTTCCTAGTTTGCCTAATTTGTTCATCTTAAAAAAAACAAAACAAAACTACTTTCATTTCCTTGGATTTTTTTCTATTGGTTCTTGATTTTGTTTATTTTGGCTCCAATTTTGCTATTTCCTTCCTTCTTCTAACTTGTGGTTTAGTAATTTGTTCCACTTGAAGTATTTATAATCCAATGTATGGCACACCCACATAGATGTTTATACAAGTCAGAGCTGTAAAATCTCCTTAATGTACCCTCTTACCCAATTTACCAACAAATGATTTCTATACATTTTTCAAATCTGTTTACCTCTCTTCATATTAAATATTACTCACATACTATAGGCTATTATATTTGCTCTTAGAATACAGAAATGATCTCCCATCTACTATTTAACCTGGATTAATCCAGAATTCTCTCTCTCTCTCTCTCTCTCTCTCTCTCCACAATAACTATAGGGGCATTTTAAAAAAGCAAATCTAATTTATCTCCTTTCTTACCTTTCTTAAAATATTTCAGATATACCTGTTTGAAATTTACCATCTACAGATTTAATGCAATCACTGCCAAAATCTCATCATTTTCATAGAAATAATAAAGTTCTAAAATTCAAATGCAAAGCAAAGGAAATCAAATACATAAGCCAATCGTAAGCAGAATAAAAACCGGAGATCTCACACTACTTAATATTTGAAATTATGCTACAAAACTACAGAAATTAAAACAGCAAAGACAACCATAGACAAATGGAGCATAATAGAGAGCTCAGATATAGCCCAAGTATATAGCTCTCATCTTCAAGGAGGATGCCAAGAACACATAAGGGGAAAAGCTAGTCTATTCAATAAATGATGTTTGGAAAACTGGCTAAGCACATGTAAAAAATGAATCAGACTCATGACATACAAAAACATTATTTAAAGATGAATTAAAGATTTAAATATAAAATGTAAAACTACAAAATTCCTAGAAGCAAATGTAACTTCATTATTTTGATCTTGACAATAATATCTTAAGTATGAAATCAAAAACAGAGCCAACAAAGTAAAAATACAATTAAATGAGTAAAAAAGCCACATACAGAATGGAAAATATTTGAAAATTCCCTGTTGAGTTATTAATACACAAAATTATATGAATATTCTACAACCCGATATTAAAAATACCTTTTTTTTAAAATGGGTGAAGAACTTGAATAAACAATTCACCAAAGAAACATACAGATATTCAACAGGTTCACGAAAGACCTTCAATATTTACTAATCATTAGGAGAACACAAATCAAAACCACAATGAAATTATTACCTCACATTCATGTACGACTATTATCAGAAAAATTAAAAATTAAAAACAAAACTGTCCTGGGGTAGTTTTGGATACTTTGTATCTTTGCACTGTTGGTGCAAATATAATACGATGCAGTTACTTTGAAAAAGGGTTCCTCCAAAAGTTTAAAATTGAACTAACATAAAATCCAGCAATCTCACTACTGGGTAATTAAATTGAATAATTAATATCATGATCTCAAAGAGATGTTTGCTTTCCTATATTCATTGTAGCAGTATTCATTATAGTCCATATGCAGCAGCAACCTAAATTCCCACCAGTGGATGAATGGATAAAGAAAATGTGGTACAAATATACAATGGAATATAATTCCATTTATGATAAATGACAATATGAATGAAACTTAAGGACATTATGCTCAGTGAAATAAGCCAGTTACATAAGGCTCTGATTCCAAATGTAGTTACACTCTTAGAATCAGGAAGTTATAATGGTAATTATCAGGGGTTTTGGGACTTAGGTAATGAGGAGTTGCTATTTAACGGGTATAAATTTTACCTATGCATTTTGAAAAGGTTCTGTAGTTGTCTTAAGCCCTCTGCTTTCCCTAGAACTCTGCATTCATCTTCAACTCTTACTCTATAATACCAGGTTTCACAATTCATAGGTGTTGCATAAGTAAAAACTATTATGTTGTACAAGCTTCCCAGTTCATGTACTAATGATCATTTGCAATTATGTGCAGTGAAGTGGCTTTTGCAATGATCAGCAAAACATGAAACCACTTGAAACTGTGCATTATATAGTTCTGTGTGATAGCCCTACGACCTAGAATACATGAGGTTACAGTGAAAGCTGGCTTTCCCACAAGCATACTCTTCAGCAGACAACGGATCTGCAGGGGCCATGCTCTTGGACTCCCCAGAGTCCAGAACTGAGGGAAATATTTTTTGTTTATAAACCATGACTTCATGGCATTTTTTTCACAACCGTTTAAGCAGATTAAGATACCATCCATTCTACCTTGCTTTCTGAACCACTAAGTGGACACCCAGAAATGAACTTTTTCTGAAACATCGTGTTCTTTTATAAGAATCTTTTTGATGTGCTGACTGTCCACCTCCTTATTGACTTCTTTTACCCAAACTGTTTTCCCTCTTTTCCCCTTGCTTTTTGGTAACCACTAATTTGGTCTTATAGTCCAAAATTTTATGTTAAATTGCAACAATTGTTTTTATCTATATTCTCTGAATTTCTGTCTTGATTTAAGAAAATCTCTCCATTCTATTATTATTAAAGAATTTATTAATACTTTCTTCTCCTACTTTAATACTTTGGATTTTATATTTTAATTCATTTGACTGTAGTCTGATAAGGGAAAGAGAGAGAGATCTGGATTTAATACTTCCAACTACACAATTTTGCCAGTATTACAGTAATTATCCCACACCTTAGATAGACAATTTCCCTAAGTATTACAAAGAAAATTCATTTGGAATTTCAATGCATGGTAAAGGAAGGATCTCAACAAACTGTGGCATATATGAATATTTTAGGAAATGTTGTGACAACTGTAGCAATTTAGAAAAATGTAAAATTAGAAGTACAATGCACATTATACCCAAAATACTCAACATAGCAGAGATCTAATATAAAAATAATGAAACAACAAATGTATGAGGGTAAATTTGCTACAGTAAATTTTATTTAATCAATGAATTTCTAAATATGACAAAACCCATATGCAATAAAGTGTATCTACACATAAAATCATTTGAGTGGCGAAGAAGCACCATAGTCAATTCATAAGACACTGCCAAATGGAGAAAAAATTTTTTGATACAAATCACAAATAAAAGAGTGACATCACAAATAATAAATAATACAATGCTCATAAGAGCTAAGAGGAAAAAATCCTACATGCCTAATAAGAAAATAGTCAAAGTACACAAACAGAATTTTCCTATAGAAAATAGAATATGCCGTTAAATATATGAAAAGATGTTTGATCTTCATTCCAAAGCAGACATCACTGAACCACAAATTTATAGTAGCAGTTAAATGGTGATAGTGATATATTACTGGAAACTATAACCCAGATTGCTAAAATGAAATTGTTTAAAAATGCATCCAAGGTGAAGAAAAGCCAACTTTCCCATGGAGAAATGAGTGCCAGCAATGTCATAATCAGTTCACAAAGATACATGAGTGTCTAGCAAATACATGAAAAGATGTTTAGTATCAGTATCCAAAGAAAAATATAAATCAAAGTCACACACATACACATGCTGGAAATACACACACATTCTACCAATACCATACTGTTTTGATTACTGTAGTATATATTAATATATATAATAATGTGTATTTTATTACTATGTGCTAATGTATTAATTAGCATCAAATATAGTATATTAATATATACTAATATAAATGTACTATATATAATCAGTACCACATTGTCTTAATTACTGTATATACTGACTCAAAATTATGCAATTTGATATTTACAGATTTCCTCAAATCCCTTTTTATTCCTATCCATTTTAACATAAATTTTCTTTTATCTACAGAAAATTTTATTAATATTTTTGACAGAAATTTTGTTAACTCTATGGGATACTTTAGGGAAAACTGACATCTCTACTGTTATGAGATTGTCAACCATGAATGCCACATGCTCTGTCATTTATTTAAATTTTCTTGTAGCACTTACAAGCAATGCCATGGTGGAGAACAAAAACAATCTTGTGACATTTAGATTTTTAATTGAGTTAATATGATTTGCCTGAGTACATCTGTATTTATGGTTGCCTGAAGTATGTTTCATTATTTAAAAATTTCTTTTATTGAAGGAAAATTGCATCATCAATTTACATAGGTTTAAGGTATACATGATTATAATCAACATTTGTATATAAAATATTAAGCCCAGTTCTTCTTTCACCATATAATTGGTCCTTTTACCCAATTTGTCTCCTCTCTCCCCCTTCCCTTATTGTAAACAATAATTTGATGTTACAGACTAACAAGTTGGTTTTTGTTTGATCTAGTTCATTTGTTTGCTTGACTTCTCTATATACCTGATATGAATGAAATAATTTTGAAGTAGGATCCTTGGGTTCAGTGCCAGAAAGACCAAGAAATAATTCTTTGGTGTTTTAGATCAGAGAAACTCAGTAAGTTTTATTAGATACAATAAAGAAGAAAACAAAACAACAGAGTGGGAATAGAGTCTCCATTGGAAGAGAAGGAGAGATGCATTTATGTTTGAGAAGCTAGATCCTGTCTGCCTAGGGCAGAGGAAGGACATTTTTCTAGTAGGATATTGATACATTACAGAATAAAAAAGGAGTCCTTTCATTATCAAAGCCACACTATCCCTTTTGGTAGTTTAGGAAAGGAATGTTTTGTGACTAGTTTACAAAAGCTTATGAAAAAAATTGACTGTGGTGCCAACGTTCTTGAGAACACCACTAGGTTAAAAGAATTCTGTGCTTCTTTGTTCTCTTATAGGGGTGACTATGCTTCATCCTGGGGATTTTCATGTCATGTGCTCCTCTGCTGATTTTAGAAGTTAGTAGAGATGCTGAGAGGATTATAGAAATTCACATTCTATTCTCATTTTTCCTCAACAATGTGAACTGTCTCTCTGTATTTGGCATGTTTCACTACACATAATTCCCTTTAAGCCCATCCATTTTGCTGTGAATAGCAGGATTTGATTTTTTTTGATAGCTGAGTAGTATTCCATTATATATATGAGTAGCATTCCATTATATGTGTTTTATATATATGTATATATATATATTCTTTATTCACTTATCTGTAGATGGATGCCTAAAGAACTTGTTCAAAAATTTTCATAGATGTATTACTCATAATTGTCAAATAGTGGAAAAATACAAATATCCACTATCTGTTGAATAAATTTTAAAATGTGATTGATCAGTGAAGAATGGATTTCTATTCATCACTAAAGATAATGAACTAGTGATACAGCCACACTGTGGATAAAAAGCACTATGCTAAGTGGAAGAAGCAGATGCAAACGACTCATTCTACTTCTATGAAATATCCAGAAAACTTAAACACATAGAGGTAGAATGTAAATTAATGATTACTTGGGGCTTGCGATGGCAAGGGAGATGACTGCTATCAGGCACAGAGAGCTTTATAAGCTAATGTAAATCTAAAATCGTTTAAGTAATTGCTGCTTATTTCTGCATATATACTAAGAAAATTACAAAAGTAGATCCCATAAACATATATGCATAAATATCATAATAATGAATTTTAAAATAAATAATAAAATGTCACTTGCATTAAAATTGTTTTATCATACTGAATGGAAGATTTTAAATATTGGTAAATTCCCTTTTTCATGATGGATAAAATATGGAGTCAACATATATCTAACAATATTATATAAGAACTAAGTTAAATAACATGTGAATCTGCTGCACAGAGCTTTCACCATAGTATCTGGCACATGGTTAGTAGTACTTATTTAATTTTCAGAATAAAAAAATGAATACATAAATGAATATACCAGTGTTTACTGAAGATATTTTTCATAGCCTAAATAAAGAAAAAGTTTCTACAACTGGTTGAATAACTTGCATAACATGACTTTTTAATACTCTAGTGAATATAGTTTATAAAAAGTCATATTGGAGAAGCTACATGAATAACCACTACATTGTTCACACTAGGTAAGAAAATATTTATTGAAAAGGATAGTCTCATCAAATAACATATATCACAGAGTTCTAGTATCTTTAAATATTCATTTCTGAAATTAAATTTGAGCTTTCTATGATCCTGTGTGCACACAGGTAAAACATGTTTCTTGAGCTGAAAGATGGAAATATATGGAGAAGCATTTATTTTGAAAACAATTTAAATCCTATGTCATTGTTGCCTACCTCCCCAGAACCAACCCTCAATACGTAGACTGATATATGAGAAAAGAATGACACATTTGTTCCAAGCTTCATTAAACTTATATTACCTCAAAAACTCAACAACCCATGTTTCTGATTCTTTAGGAAAGAGAAATCTCTACTTTTTATTAATATTGAAATAATGAAATATTGGAAATTAATCCTTTACTTCATTTTTTTTACTTATAATCACCAAAAGTATGCATTTTAACCAAAGAAATAAAGGCTATTTCAATAAATACTATTTGACATTTTATTAGTCAAAAGACGTAAGATTTCAAATTGCATTAGGTTATGCTATCCAACACAGTTAAAATATTAGTTTTTCAAATTATCATTGAATAATTATGCATAGAGAATAAAGCCCCTGAAATTCCAGGATCTCATTAACACTTGGAAAAACCTTGAATGTCCAGTATCCCATCTTGTAACCAATAGGAAGAGTCACCTGATTTTCTAGGAATATAAGACACTAAAAGCAAAACGTCTGGCTATAGAATCTACTGCAGAAATTGGATCACGGTAAGATTTCTAGGAAAGTGTTATTCTATCAAAAATCAGCATTCACCAATATGAGAAAAATGAAATTTGCCACCACTTGATCTGTAAAGAGAAAAAGAAAAAGAAATTAAGAGAACACATCAAACACAGAGAAAGCAAAAAGTACTTCTAAATCAAGGAAATCAGAACTTGATTTTCTTTTGAGGAGTCCTGCCCTTCCTGCTCTGAAGTACTGAGATACTTGACCTTTCTTATTTGCTCAGCCTTGCCTCAGGCTTGGAACCTGCTCAGCCTGAATGGAGAGGATTGGGGATTGTGATAGTGGTACTAGGGAAAAATATTAAAATTTAGGGTTTTACTTGCAAAGATTTTATGAAAAAAAAAAAAAACATCCATAGGAAAAAACATTGACAAGGCAGGAAAATCTGGGCGAGCCATCGCTCCTCAAATTCCTTCAGAGTGAAGGAGAAAGGAAAGAGACTTTGAATGGAAGTGCCTTAGAATGTTCTGCCGTGCGAGGAAGATTTGGAAGGTTGTCATGGATTCCAGAGACAGAGGTGACCCTCAGAAGAGTTTTTTTCTACAGCATGAATGAGCTCATTTGCTAGATCTCAAACTATGGTGGAGATCCACTCTTTAACTTTGGGACTTTGGAATTACATTGTATTGGCTCCTAGTCTGTTATTAGCAGCTCAGACTAATGTAGTTCATTGATATGTTTGCAGAATACCCAGCATGGTTATGTTCCAAGAGCTCAAATACAAAATGACTTTCAGAAATGAGGATTTTCAGGAAAGGCACAAATGTGTTCCTTTGTCTTTTAGAGCATTTTAATTTCTTCGCATTATGTGCTTAGAGTCACAGCAACATGGGTTTACTAAGACTTTGGAATCAGTTGTTCGTGACGTATAAAGAGTACATATTTACTACTGTGGTCTTACTTCTGAGCAAGGCAGAAAACACATTTGTTGCTGTAAGTGAGGCCATTAGTTGCACAGACTGGCATATACTCTCAGGTGCAACTTTTTAGAGGATTGTCGAGCAGACTACATTCTTTCTGTAAAACAAAGAAAGCCATCTTAAATGTATCAGACTAAACTAAATAAAATATTCCTCTTTCTTATAGGATATGCCATAAATCCAAAATGAGATAAATATCACCTACATATACATACAGAGACAAATACCTCTGTACATACAACAAAGTAAAATATTTTAAAAATTACCAATATTTTAAGTCGTCTTCTAAGGAAAAAGCATTGTAATTGGCTTAAAGCATTTTTACTTTTAATGTAACCTGTCCATACCCACACCCACCAAATCTTATCTCCCTCACTCCCTTTATCAGAGGAAATCACCAAACTGAATTATCTGTTAATTATTTTCTGCATTCTTCTATAATTCATTGCATATCCATATCCATATTCATTATATATGCCTTTACAAATTTCATATTTGTAGAGGTACTTACATATATAAATATATATATAGTTATGGATATCTTGGTAATTTACACAATAAAAAACAAAACATATATTCTTAAATATGACTTGCTTTTCATACTCTGCTTGACCTTAATATATTCTGATTTAGAGCTGTAGTTTTTATTTTCATCTCTATGTAACATTTTCCTCTGTGAATATATGGACATCTTTATTTTAATATTCAATCAATAATTGGGAGGTTTTTCTTTTAATTTGTTTTATAAAAATTAATAATTCTAACACTCTTTCTCTTAGATTCTTATAAACAGTTGCATCTACTTGCCGTTGATTAGAATCTTGGTGTAAATTGACATTCATCTTGTATTATGATGGCGGTATGGTAAATGACTTTGTATTGTTGAATAATTGGATATCTTGAACTTAGTACAATTAAAAATGTATATTTTTACTTTTGAAGACCCATTCTGCTGTATTTTTTGTTTGGAAAATATTTCAATAAAATACCATTAAAATTTTACATTATTCTACTTCTAAGTCAATCAGTGATAACTTACTGGAAAGGTGTAAGGAGGTGATACTTTCATAAAAGAAGTTTCTGCAACCAAAGAATAAGTGAAATTAGTAAAACAAATAACCATTGTCTTTGTAAGAAGGGCCCACAATGATCAGCGGCAAAAATTGATGTACATTCCCTACTCAAACTAAGTGAGAATTATGCAGCAGCAGTAAAAAAAGAAAGAAAAAAACTCTTAAAATGAATTAAATTTAAAAAAGTGAATTTCCAAATTAATCTAGCTTCATGGAAAAAGGTATCTTTTGCTGTTTTTCATAACTCTTCATATTCTGCCTGAAGATTCTTCTTATATATTTTAAATATGCCACCCTAGTATCAAGAAAGAAAATGCCTTGCATGTATTAAATAAGAAAAAGTAATCAATAATCTGCCCTATTTGGAGGCTCCAACTAATATCTCACTGCTACCTTATTCTGAAATTCATGGATGACCTTGAATTTCAAAGGAAAATAAAATTGTCAGCAGAGGGATCAGTGAGTTTTCTCTGTTTCCATGTCTCTAATGTGGGAAATGAGAAAAAGCAATGCACTGAAGAAATTTCTAAAAGGTGTATGGAATATGCCTTGTTTTATTTTACTAGCTTAAGGATTACAAACTCCATACAACCAGTTCCATATTTCCATAATTACAGTGGTTGCTTCCTACCTTTTCCAGGATATATGAAGTGTTTTTCCCAGGAATTGCAATTTACTCACCAGAATAAAAAGGCAATGTGCAGATAATGATGAAAATAGCTTTGATCCTTGATGAGAAGAGGGGCATTTTATCAAGTCGGTGAAAGGTACCTTTAAGAATATTTGCAACGATGGTACATGCCACTTTGGAAACACAAAAAAAATCCAGAGCCCAGTTTTATAAAGTTTCTTTTTTAAAAAACTTTTTATATCAACCTCCTAGATGACTACTCATTCCCCTTTACATTCCTCCGTTCTGTTCTTATGATTATGTAAAATGCCATCATGGAAGGCCCCCAGAGATGCAAGAGAGACCAGGAAAATAAGTCTGCTAACAAGAGGGAAGATGATAAGATAATGATTACTCTCCCAACTCTTCATTCATCCTAGAAAGTACCTGATTATAAATATATCATATATATGTTACATATATATATAAATTTGCATTTGAATATCAGTTAATTTCTCCAGGGAATAAGAAACGTTGAACAGTTCTCACAATCATATTTCACACTAGGGTTACCTTCACATAGTCCCCACTTGACTTACCTCACACAGAGAGATAATAAGGAGTGACATCAATAGCTACAGAGATGTGCTTACCTTGTTCACCTTTCCTTTTCAACTATCTCCTCCCAGATAAGTCTCTTTTATTGGTCAGTTAGTGAGGAGTTTGATGTGTAATATTGATGACCCAGGTAGATAAGATACAGAGGTATTGTGTGTCTTCCCTGGGAGCTGCAAAGTAGGTCAGAGAGATGCCTCACAAATACTTCTCTATGGATTGTCTCTCAGGTGGACACTTGGGGACAACTTGATCAGATGAACCCTGAAGCATGAGGAAGGGTCATAGATCCGAAGATAGAGAAGGCATGTGAAAGTTTTCCATGAAAGTCAATTGTGTAAGGACAAGAGAATCAAGCAAGAAAACAAAAAGTTTTGGAATGGCAATTATATATTTAAAGACATAAGCTCAATATTGAAAAAAACAGAGGCATATTAGACTTATCTGGGAGCAATTTAAAGGGAATGGATGCACTGCCCTGCAATCGAAATTATTAGCAATAAATGAGAGCAGGACACTGCAAAATGGTTAAAGTGCCAATAAGTATCATGTGCAGCCAGGTTTGGAAAAGCTTTTCTAGAGGACAGAATATGGGTGGCTTTATTGAGATATAACTGACATATGACACTGTGTAAGCTTAAAGTGAACAATGTACAGTTGTTTTACATTTATATATTTGGATATTATTACCACTCAGTTTTAACTAAAATCTCCATTACATTATTATTATTTTTTTTACTGAAAACAGTTCATATTTAGTCTTTTAGAAACTTTAAAGCCTATTTTTTTGAAGCAGGAAAGAGGAAAACCTGGAAAGCTGGAAAGTGAAAACAGGGGAGTTGAAACTAGGGGGACAATGTATTATGTTTACGGTAAAATCATTCTTTAACCAGAGATATTCAGAGACACTAGGGAAGATAGAGAGAGATTTTTATATTTCTTCATTGCTGTTTTCTCCCTGATTAAATAATCTCCTTAATTTCCTTCAGTCTGACTCAGTGGAAAGAACTTTAGCCAAGTTTCACTCTGCTGCTGGTTCCTTGTGTGTGGTTTTGAGTACACCCACAAGATCTAGGTTACATAGACAGGGAGCATGCTCAGAACACGGCCCATAGCGGAGGGGCAAAATGGAAACCAAAACTAGAGCTATAGGACTTCCTTCTAGCAAACAAAAGACACATTTCTAATAACCAGTTTGATTAACTCTAAGAGTCAAAGTAAACCAAACATTTCTTAGTTAAGATGCTCACTACTTAAAATGTAATGGCAGAGGTACTTTTCATCCAATAGCATGAAAAATCATAGTAATATGTTACCATGGAAAGGAAATAATACTTCCCTATGAAACAAAGTTCAAGGCATAGAATACTGTGATCTAATTGATAAATAATTCAAAATATCTATTCTGAAAAAATTCAGGGAGTTAACAGATAACTCAACCAAAAGTCGATGAAATCAGGAATAAGATGAATGAAATTATTTATCGAAGAAATAATAAATAAGATGAAAGAATTATTTATCGAAGAAATTGCAACTTTAAAAATAAAAGAACCAAATAATTACTGGAGTTGAAGAATGCAAATAAGGAGATGAAGAATACAAAGAAAGACATCTGCAGCAGGGCAGGACAGATGGAAAAGAGAAAAACTGGCATGTAAGATAGGAACATAGAAACAATAAAGTCAGAAGAGGAGAGGGAATTAAGATTTAAAAATGAGTGGAAGATAGTCTATAAGTTATTGAATTCAATTTAATTAAATAAATAATACCGTGCGCTTCTCAATCTGTGGAAATACTTGGACAAACACGTCCATAAGGTTAAAACGCTATATTATCTAATGCACAGAACATTCTCCAAGACATATTATATGAAATGGGAAAAACTCATGATAAAGAGGTGTGCCCTTGTGTTTCAGGTAGCTGAGATGCTGGTGTACAAACCCACAACAGCCCAAGGACCCAGGTTCAAGACCCAGGACCAGGATGAATAACCAAAATGAACAACCAAATAAATATAAAAATATTTCTTCCTCCCCTTCCTTCCTTCCTTCTTTCCTTCAAATGCTTTGTCCTCCTTTTCCTTCTTTCCTTCATATTTTGAAAAAAAATCATTATAAAGAAAAATTCTAAAATATACAGAGGTAAAAAGACATTAATGGACATTAAGCTATTAGCAGATTCTCTATGGAAATTCTACATGCCAGGACGAAATGAAATACCATGTTAAAAATGTTGAAAGATTAAAAACTATTATGGACTACTTTATCACACAAAGTCAAACTTTCAGATATGAAAGATAAATATTTCTTTCCACAAAAAAGCTGAGGAAGTCTACTAAAAGTAGTCTTGCCTTGCAAGAAATGCTGAAAGGAGTTCCTCAACCTGAAATGAAAAGTGACATGAAATATATGAAAGCATATAACACATCGTAAAGATGAAAAATGTATAATAAAAATTAGAAAACTTCAATTCTATAAGATGGTTTTAATCACTTAACAAAGAAAGAATATTCAAATTAACTATAGCTATCATAAATAGTTAATGTCCACACAGCATAAAAATAAACTGTGACTTTAAGAGATTTAATAGTGAAGGGAAGACGCTATTATCAGAATAACAGTGTTTTACCTATGATGTGTTTTATGTAAACCTTATTGCAGCTAAAAAGTTAAAATTCTAGAGTAGATTTACAAAACTTCTAAAAGGGAAAACAGAGCATACCACCATGGAAAACCATCAGTTTATAAAAAAAACTATGGAATGCAAAACAATAAGAAAACAATAAAAAAGATGATAGTAGAAGTCCTATTATTTAAATAATCATGTATTACCAATTAAAAGGCACAAAGTGGATGGATAAAACAAAGATAAACTCTTATACAATAACTACAAGTATTAATTTGAACACTAAATATACACATCAGATAAAAGTGAAAGAAGATAGCTCATGTAAGTAGAAACTAGAAGAGGGTACACTTTTTATCAGACAAGAGCATACACTTTTATCAGATAGGTACATTTACATCAGACAAAAGAGACTTTGTTAAAATCTAACAAGAGACAAATACAGTGATAAATGGGTTAATAAATTAAAAATGTGTAACAACTATAGATATATTTGCACCCAACATCAGAGCAGTTAAGTGGGTCAGTGAATACTTAAAAATCTAAGGGAAAAGTAAACAGCAAAAGAATAATAATAGGAATTTTAAAACCCCACTTTCAACAATGAACAGATCATCTGGACAGAAAACAAACATTAGAATGTTTTAGAACAAATGGATATAACAGACATATATAGTATATTCCATGCAACAAAATAAGAATACACATTCTTCTCAAGAGTACATAGAACATTCTCTAGAATAGGCCATATGCTAGGACATAAAATAAATCTTAGCAAATTTAAGGTTGAAATCATACCAACTATATTTTCTGATCACAATGGCATTAAATTAGAGATCAACAACAAAAACAAAGATAGAAAATATACAAACAAGTGGAAACAAAGTAGCCAACAGCACAAAAAAAGAATTTAAAAGGGAAACGAAAATATCTCAAAACAAATAAAAATGGAAGCACAACATTCCAAAAAGCATCTCTGAAAGAAAAGTTTATAGTGATTAATGAATATGTTAGAAATTAGAAATATCTCAAACAAATTAACTCTACATCCCAAATAACTAAAAAAGGAGAATAAATTAAGCCCAAATTTAGCAGAGTAATGAAATAATAAATATTAGAACAGAAATAAATTAAGGATCAGAAAAATAATAGAAAGTCCAAACAAAACTAATAGCTCTTTTTAAAGATAAAAAGCAAATTTGAAAAACAGGTAGCTATATAAATGAAAACAAAATAAAGAAGACTCAAGTAAATGAAATCAATTAGGAGACATTATAACTAATAGATATATACGTTGTTTGTAAAGATACTATAAGTAATTATACGGTAAAATTTGCATAATATAGAAACAGCTAAGAACATACAACCTACTAAGATTAAATCAGGAGAAAAATAAAATCTGAACAGACCAATAATGAGTATTAAGATTGACTTAGTAATGAAAAACCTTCTAACATAGAAAACCCCAGGACTAGACAGCTTCACTGGTGAATCACACCAAATATATAAAGAGGGATTATCACCAGTCCTCTGAAACTTCCTAAAAAATTGAAGTGAAGATAACATTTCCCAATGCAGTCTATGAGATGAGCAATACTCTGATACCAAAGCCAGATTAGGATACTACAAGAAAGAAAACTACAGACAAATACCCCTGATGAATATAGATACAAACATTCAAAAAATAATATTAACAAAACAATTCAAGAACACTACATAGCATGACAAATTGGGATTTTTTTTCTCTAGTATTCCAGAGTTGTTTATTATATGCAAATCAATAGATGTTATCAACACGTAAGTATAATAGAATAGGATTGCATTAATCATCAATTCTATTAACATAGAACGTAAAATAATATGATCTCAATAGATGCAGAAAAAAGCTTTTGACATTTCCTTTCATTATAAATATCCTCGACAGATTGGCTATATAAGAAACATACCTCACCATAATAAAACATGTGTAAAACTCCACAGCTAGCATTATATTCACAGTGAAAGTAGAAAACGTTTCCTTCTAAGCTTAGGAACGAAGCAAGTTTACTCAGTCTAATAACTCTTATGCGACACAACACTGGAAGTCTTAGCTAAAGCAATTAGACAAACATGAATAAAATAAAATAAAAATCACATGAATCAGAAAAGAGGTAAAATCATTGTTATTTGCAGATAATATAATTGTGTGTATAGAAAATCCTGGAGTAATGTCAGCAACATGGCAGAGTAAGGAGTTATCATCATTCTTCCCCTTGAAACCACAAGAAAGAGAATATTTAAAACACAAAGACAGCTCTAGGTAAACTAGATTGACAGGTAGCCCCCACGTCTGTATCTGAAGACGAGTGAACAGGAGCTAGTGGAGATGGGCAGACTGGTAGATCTGCAGACTAGATAGGAGGACGGAGACAGTATGTATAGTCACACCTTAGGTCCCAATGAAATTAATGCCAGAGAAGGAAATTATTCAGATTAAGACGAGTCAAATGTGTCTTGAAATAGTGCATGAGAGAACAATCATGCTCTTTCTTCTCCCGCTGTAAGGAACACAGTGATTTAAACAGAGACCAGAATGTCTGAGTCAGGGAGAAATGATAAAAACTATGTGCACAGAAAATATCCAGCCCAACCTCATAGAGAGAAAGATGAGTATAGTGACTGTCTGGGTGCAAAGAACCATTTCCCTCAAGACTGCAAAACCAGGAACCTGACTCATCCCCTCACACCACTGACTTAGAGAAGACCCTAAATATAAAACCACAGCACCACCTACTGGATAATAAAAGATACCCTTAGTCAACCCAATCAGTAGGTAGAAGGGCTTACCATCAAATAGGATTAAAAATTACAAATTTGAGTTGCAGAAAGGGGATGATAAATCTTTAGAAATCAAACCTGAAGAAACAGAATTTTGGGATCTTTTGGAGAGAGCTCAAAACAAAACTGCCATAAAGAAACTCAACAAACTCCATGACAACACAGAAAGGCAACTCACCAGACTCAGGAAGAAAATTAGATGCAAAAAGAATACTTCACCAAAGAGATTGCATCTATATGAAAAACAGATTCTGGATATGAAGGATTCAATAAATGAAAAGAATGCTATTATGGAAAGCATAGGAATCAGGATAAATGTTATGGAGGTAAGAATTTGTAAGATTGAAGAGACAAACAGAAATAACTCAAGCAGAAGAGAAGAGAAAAATAAGATTTAGAAAAAATTAAAACTATGAGAAACATTGTGGAGGGGCCTGTCTACCACTTCCAGCAACTATAAAGAAAAGCCATGACACTTCCTATAACCCGAGCTTGCTTGCCAGCAGACAAAGAACTTTCTGTGCTTGAAACCCCTTCCTCTAATTTATATCCCTCTCTTCCCCCGTTTGCTCTAGCCTATATAAGCATGTTCTAACCAGAACTCGGGGCTCAGCTCTTCGAGGAAGAAATCCCAGTTGAGACCACAAGTGTAATAAATCTGCCTAAAATACTTCCAAAGAGTGCTCGCTTGGTTTCTCCCCAAAACTGTAACAATATCAGATTATATTAGGAAAGGAAATATACAGATGAGGAGTATACCAAAAGGTGAAGAGAGGAAGAAGGAAGTAGAGTTTATTTTAAGAAATAATAGCTGACGACTGTTCTGGTATAGCAGGGCTTATGTTTGCCACCTCTACTGAATGTAGTCTACACTGATCTCAAGAACCTGGATTTGCCTCCCAGGACTGAAGGAACAACCAACATGTTCAACCAAAATAAGAATAAATAAAATACCCGTGAGAGCTTCCCAATTTAAGGAAAAAACTAAACATACATGTCCATGAAGCCAATATAATACCAACCTAAATGCAAAAACATTTATAATATCATAACAAAAATATAAAAATCAATGATAAAGAAAAAGATATTAAACACAGGGAATAATACAACATGTACTGTACAAAGCAACCCCAATCAGAGTATCATCAAGTTTCTCAACAGAAGTTATACAGGCCAGGAGAGAGTAGAATAGCTAAAAGACAAAAACTACCAGGCAAGAATAATCTACCCCTACAAAATTATCATTTATATATGATGAATAAATAAAGCATTTCCCAAACTAACAAACAAAAAAGCTAATGGAGTTTTACCACCACCAGGCTGGTCTTACAAAATGTTGAAAGAAATTCAACTATATATATATATAAAAATACAAGTGCACAAAAACATGAAATGATAATGAGAAAGATAAACTCGGAAGATTTCGACTATATCCAAGAACAATATGTAAAAGACTGAATTATAACATAAAAATGAAAGGAAAAGCATTTTAAAGCTATAGTTAACTTAGACAATAATATCACCGCATAAAAAGGAATAATGTGAGACAAAGCAACAACAACAGAAAAAACTGAGGCAACAACAGAACATTTTACATAAGAAAATGATAACGAGATGATTCCAGTACAAAAAGACTATCTTATATATAAAAGATTTTATACAATCCTCATGGTAATCACAAAGCAAATACCTACAACATAGCTGTAGAAGCAAAAAATAAGTGTGACGAGTCAACAGGAAAAGAAGCTACTTAAATAAAAATGCAGATAGAAATGGAAGTAAAATTAAATAATGGAAATATAGGACTGAAAACGAGATAAAATGCCAATAGTTTAACCTTATATATCAATAATACCCTAAGTGTAAGTGAAATTAATTCACCAATAAAAAAAAATCACAGAGTGACTTGATGGATTAAAACAAGGCCCAAATATATGCCACTTACAAGCAACCAATGTCCATTCTAGATATGACATAATGAAAGCGTGGAGTAAGGGACATCAAATGAATGACAATGAAAGTAAAGCAAAAGTGAAATGAATCAGATGAAATACACTTTTACCAAAAAAGTGCAATAATATACAGATACTATATAATGGTAAAAGGATCATTCCATCATCAATATGTAAGAATCAAACATAGGAGCACTAAAATAAAGAAAACATAGAACTAAAGGGAGAAAGGGCATTGGAGCAATGAAATAATAGTAGAGAACTTTTAAATCTCTCTACATCACTGGACAGATCATTGAGACAGAAAATCAACAAGGAAACAACAGCCTAAACAACATGTAGACCAAACTGATGTGATAGATAATTGCAGAACATTTAATACAAAACAGCAGAACACACAGTCTTCTCAAGCTCACATTACATTTTTAAAGACCCACTATATGTTAAAACACAAAACATACCTCAATAGTTTACAAAGATTTATGTCATATCAAGTATATATTCTGAATAAAATGGCATGCTCCTGATCAACTATTGGATAAATGGAGAAAGAAAAGAAAATATCAGACTATCCCAGAGACAAGGTCAAATGGTATTTCTTCCAGGGATACAATGATGATGGTTCAACATACACAAATAATTCAATATAATACACATCAACAACATGAATATAATGATTATATGATAATTCAATAAATGCAGAAAAAGTATTTGACAAGATTTACCATTTACTATTTGCCAGTTATATTAATTATAGACAGAAAACCCAAAAGTCTCCACAAAGAAGTCAGTAGAAATAATAAACACAGTAAAGTGAAGAATGCAATATAAGCATACAAGAAAATGATTGCATTTCTATATGGAAGTAATAAACCATCAGAAAGAGAAATTAAGGAGCAATATCTTGTTCACTCCTCCCTGGAGACACAGCAGAAATACATCTAGATACAAAATATGACCTTCACAAAACAGACTAAGGATTGAGGATCCAACAATTCTAAAGGGAAAAGTGATAGAAAGCATCACTATTGGTAGAAAAAGTCCAGATAAAGTCTTACCAGAAATAATCCCTGGGCACTGTGACCCAAGATTGGGAGGGTACTAGTGATATGAAGCCTCTTCCTAGGAACTAATGGGTTCATGCCAACATTTGGTGTTCCAGAAGCTGGAAATGCACCAGAGCAGGGAGGTCTTACATCCTGATGTGGAAAAAGAAACAGACTTACCTTTGAGAACAACAGGATTCTAGGGAGCATAACACTCAGGGATGAGAGCCAGGGAAATTTAAAAAAAAAAAAAAATGAAGTATGTATACGTCTAATGTAAAGATTCTCATTTGTTAAAATAAAAACAGAGCAGTGGGACCTAGGGACAGCATTCCAGTGAAAAGAGACTCTGTTGGGTGTCCTCCAGATCTCTGCACCAATGTGGGCAGATATCATATTGGATTCAGGGCCATAGGATGAAACTCCCTGTTCCTACACCATCACCACATTTGCTGTTCTTGAGGGTATATTTCATGTTGTTCTCAATACCCACCTAGGTTAGCAACAGGTAGCCTGGCCTACGAACCTTGATGCAGGTAGTTGAGTTCTTTTCCTGCAAAGCTCTGTTTGTAGAGGATTTAGGTCACTCTCTCAGGAATATCACAAGAGAGCCTTTATCATTATGAAGAACAAATATTCCTCTCCTGCCTAGGGCCACTGATAATTAGCACTTGCACATCCACCTGCCTGACACTTGAAAATAAAGCCTCGGACCATGGCAGCTAGATCCACAGGTTCTGTTGGGAGGGGATCTGTACAATAACCCCTCATGGGACTGCAGCCCAGGAGGAGGATAAAGAGACTGTCCTGAAGATGAGATGCTTTGTTGCAGTTATCTCTATCATCACCCAGGGTCGCCCAAGTCAGGCTTTTTCCCTCATGCTGAAGCCTGTACATGTATGCGTGGGAGAATTACTTGGTGAATCCATTGAGATCACAGCTAGACTGACTAAAGTAACAGTGACAGCCCAAGGCCACCTAATAAAACAGAGGTTATAACCTGCACAGCAACAGAAAGCCCAAAATTCTGAATAATCACCCCCTGTACTCTGTAACCTGCAATACGAGGGAAAGAAAAAACTTTAGCCTAATTCATAGAAATGAAAACAGTACCAAACAAAATGAAAAGAGAGGCAAAATTATCCCAAATGATGAGTGAAAACAAAACCCAAGGGAAATATTTCAATGTAATAAAATTAAGCAAATTGAATACAATTTAAAAGCTATATAATCACTGAAAGTAGGAAAGCAATGAGTAAAAAGTCATACCTACAACAAAGAGAAAATATGAAAATGTTCCAAACAGAAATCATAGAGCTAAAAATGATAATGCCAAACAGCAAAACACAATAAAGAGGCTTGAATAAGCACAAACCAAGATACATTAGAAATAAATAGAAAAAATAGAGATATAGACAGACTATTAAAATTATCAAGAGAAAAATTAGCTAAATACAAGCAATTTCATATATATGCATATAAAACTGTAGATTTCCCCCAGAAACATTATCGGTCAGAAGGAAAGGTATGATATATTCAAAGTGCTGAAAGAAAAGTACATCCAGACAAGAAGACTCTAATCTATTAGGTTACCACGTAGAACTGAAGGATCAAGAAAAAGAATTTCAGAAAAACAAAAATTGAGTTAAGTCACAAGAACTAAAGCAGCCTTGTAAAGGAATAGTGAAGGATTTTAATAAAAATGAAATGAAATGAAACCACTTAGAAGCAGTAGGACACCAAAAATATAAAATGTAGTGGGCATAAAGTAAAAACGGGGACTGTTAGAATTAAATTGAGATTAACTTGCTTTTAATTTAAAACAGGTTATAAAAAAAAATTAGATATAATTTCATACCTGTGAGAACTGCTATTAATCAAAGACTGGAAACAATGAGCATTGGTGAGGATTCAGTGAAAAGGACACCCTTGTGCACTGTTGGTAGGAGTGTGAATTGGTACAAACATTATGGAAAGTCATATGGAGAGTCCTAAAAAATTAAAAATAGAAATTCCAAGCAATTCCATCATCCCACTTCTGGATATTTAATTGAAAAACAAAAATCAATAATTTGAAGATATATATGCGTCCCCATGTTTATTATAGCTTAGTACATTTTTATTTACAATAGCCAAGAACTAGAAGCAACATAAGTGCCCATATAAATGAGTGGATAAACAGGTATTATCTATAACTACATCTATCTATATATACTTAAAATAAAGTCAAGACTGCATATATATATGCAATATAACTCTATAAGAAAATGACTTCATTTCTATATAAGTAATGAACCTAAGAAAGAGATATTAGGGAGAAAGATCTTGACTTCGCCTCCTCCAAAACATTCTCTCTCTCTCTGTATATATATCTATATATCTATACCTGTATATATATATATATATATATATACACAGATCTATATCTGTATATATAAGGATCTGTATACACAGATATAGATATACAGATACACATAATTATAGACATAGACTATATACAATAAATTTCCATCAATAAATTTAAATTACAAAAAGAAATTATGGAAAGAATTATATTTACAATTAAATCAAAAGAATAAAAATATCTAGGAACAAATATAACCATGGAAATGAAAGCTCAGCATACTGTAAAAACATGACCTATGACCCTACTGAAAAATTGAAAAAGATAAAAGAGTATCCTGTGATACCCTATACTCATAAACCAGAACAATTATCAACGCTATAGTGACTATTTTACCTATAGCAAGATAATCCTTTGTAATGGATTCTATACAAAATTTATCAAAATTCCAATGACATTCTTCATAGAAACAGAACAGAAATCATAAAACTTATCTGGAAATACAAAGGAAAAAGGGTAGCCAAAAAAAAAAAAAAAAAAAAAAAAAAAAAAAAAAAAAAAAAAAAAAAAAAAAAAAAAAAAAAAAAAAAAAAAAAAAAAAAAAAAAAAAAAAAAAAAAAAAAAAAAAAAAAAAAAAAAAAAATGAAGAAAAGAGAAGAAAAACAGAAATCACTCCCTGAATTCAAATTACATTACAAAGTGGTAGCTATTAAGAGAGCAGGCCATTGTAATAAAAACAGATGTAGATAAATGCAATAGAATTGAGCATCCAGAAGTATACCTGCACATTTATAGACAATTAATTTATGACAAAGGAACCAATAAAACAAAATAGAGTAAAGAAAATTGATTAAATGGTGTTGGGAAAATTAGATAGTAACATGCAAAAGAATAAAGCCAGATCGCCTCCTTAAACCATTCACGAGGTTGAACTCAAAATGCACCAAAGATCTGAATATAAGACCTGGAAACAACAACAACAATAATATAGAAATAAACGTAGGTGATGAGCCCTTACTCCTGGATATCTAAATCCATCTCAAATAGCAAGAGAAACAAAAGCAAAACAAAATGACAACATCCAACTAAGTAGTTGCACAATGAGAGAAACCATTGCCAAACTGGAAAGAAAATTACAAAGTAGGAAGAGCTTTGAAAACTATATATCAGATAAGAGTTAACATCTTAAAGACATACACCACTCATAAAACTATAAAAAAAGGCCAAATAACCTGATTAGGAAATGAGCAGAGAATCTGAATAGATGCTTCTTCAAAGAAGACAAACAGATGGCCAACCGACACATGAAAGGTGATCATCATCTCTTTATTTTTAGGGAAATGAAAATCAAAACAATAGTTAACTATATCATCTCACACCCTAGAAAAGGCCTATAATAAAAAAAAGACAGGAAGCAACAAGAATTGGTGAGTATGTGGTGAACTATTGCACTTCCCTGGTCAGGATGTAAATTGAGTTAGGTAGCATTGAAAACTATGGAAATTCCTTACAATTAAGAATGAAAGTAGCATATTATACAGCTATTCATCCTGGGGATTTATCTAAAGAATATGCTTATTGCACCATTATTCACAAAAGCCAAGATTTGGAAACAACCTAGGTGTCCATCAATAGATGTGGATAAAGAATATATAATATACATAAATATGCAATAGTAATTGGCTATTAACAAAAAATGAAATCCTAACATTTGCAATAACATGGAAGGAACTAGAGGATTTTATTCTTAGTGGAATAAATAAGGGATAGAAAGACAAAGACCATATGCTTTTACTCATACATGGTACTTTATTAAACTAAGAGACATATAATGAATTAACTATATAAATCAGAAACAGAAACATATAATTAATTGACTATAAAAATCAGAAACACTATTTTAGACTATAAGCACAAAATACTGGTTACCAGAAGGGGAGAAGGAAGAAGGGGTATGCAAATCAAGTAAAGAGGTAAACTACGTGATAATGGGTTGAACTAGCTTTTTGGTGGTACACGTAAGGTAATACATATATAAGTATGTACAAGACTGTACATGTGAAACCTATATAAGGTTATAAACCAGTATTTAATAAAGGATAAGGAAATTAATAAGAAAATCCAAAGACGTATCTAAAAAAAAAAATTAGATCTAGTCAACAATTTTAGTCAAGTTGCAGGATATAAAATTGATGTACAGAAATCAGTTGCTTTTCTACAATGTAATTATGAAAAATTGAAAAAAGAAAAGTATCTTGCAATAGTATTAAAAACAATGATTAGGAATAAATTTAATAAAGAGAAGCATCTGTACAGTGGCTCAAAAATCCACTTTGTAATGAAAGGATTTAAAAGATAAGAGTATAAAACCTAGTTTTAAGACTATGTCAATTGTTAGACAATATTAAGATACAATTTATGACATTGATAAGTGAGGGGGTTTTTATATGGTATTGAAACAAGTTAATATCAAATTAAAACAAATTTCATAACAATAATTAGCTATAATATGCAATAACCATAGTATGATGGTATTTTATAACTATGCCCTATGTAATCTCAATGATAACCACAAATAAAATGCCTTAAAATTAACACAAAAGGAAATGAGAAAGGAATTAAAATGTTTCTCCTCAAAAATTCAATGGAACACAAAGTAAGAAAGAAAGGGAAGAAGTGAGGACAAAAGATAAATATGACACAGAGAAACAAAGTAAATATGGCAATAAAAACTATTTTACTATTAGCAAATACTGTAAATATAAATAGATCAAAACCCCCAATCAAAAGACATAAATTGGAAGAATAGATCAGAACAAGAGGGAAAAAAAGGATGCAACTACAGTTGACCCTGGACATATGGGTTTGAAATGCATGGATTCATTTATATATGCATTTTCTTATTTTAAAAAACGACATACATTTGCAATATAAATAAATAAAATATAACACTATAAGTATGTTTCTCTTCCCATGATATTCTTAACATTTTTGTAGCTTACTATATTAAACTACAGAATATTATACATATAACATACAAAATTAGTGTTAATTGACTATGTTAGAAGTAAGGCTTCTGGGTGAACAGCAGGCTAGTAGAGGATAAACTTTGGGGGAAGTACAAAATAATACATAGATTTTGTGTGTGTGTACACTGGTTGACCTTAAAGGGTCAACGTTATGTCCTATCTACGGGATTATGTTGTTTTGAATTTGACAATATTTATTGGCTATGACGCTAAAAGTACAGGCAATAAAAATGAAATATAAATTAGAATATGTCACAAAGAAAGCGTTCTGCACATCAAAGGATACAACAAACGTGAGTGAAAATTTGCAGGTGCAAGAAAATATTTCTAATAAATGACTAACATCCAGAAAATATAAATAACTCTTACAATGAAACAATAACAAAAGAACAAAAAAGAACTACCCAACGAAAACAATTACACAATTAAGACAGTTTTCTCTTCAGAATGAATTCTTTGATTTGGAATTCTTGAGTCAATGTAAATGCAAATGTAATTTAATTCAGTGTTGTCAAAATTCACACCATAAATTTTCAATCTCATCAAAGAGATTGAAGTCTCTCTTTTTCAATTGTGAACCTGATAGTTAAGAAATGGCATTTCAGTATTGTTTGGATTGTCATTTTCCTATCATATCTAGGTTGGATATATTTTACATAATTAAGGATTATTTCTTTATCTTTGCATGAGTGTGTGCGCGTGTATAAATTGCATGTGTATATTACTCATTAAGCAACTGTATTTTTAATTTTTCCCTCAATTTAAAAATATTCATTCTATATTAATACTTGTGATATGTATTGCAAATATTTCCCTCAGCTCATCAGATATCTTTTAAAGATTGTTTTATATCTTTCCATGAAGTTATGTGAAAGATTATCAGTCCTTTCTATTATTGCATTGATATTAACGAGTCATTGTCAGAAAGTCTTTCCACCATCAAGATTAAAGAGGAACTTGGTTATGTCGTATTTTAATTCTTACATCATTTCATTTGCACGTTCAGATCTTAATCCATCTAGAATTTATTCTTATGTATTTATGCAGTATAAATATATTAACTTATTTTATTTTTCTAGATGAAGATCTCTTTTCTTATAACTATATGCAACTGCTTTTATTATTAAAATATTCAACTTTTAGAATTTGATAGGAACATTTCATCTTTTTTATTTGCTAAAAGACGGTGTCTGTAATCGGCATGTCTATTCCTGGAAAGGTTGGTAGAGTTGTTTCATTTGTGGGGAAGATTTGCGATAAATTCAAATTTTGTCTCCTAACTTTGGAACTTTAAACACTGGGAAAGCTAGATTTCTTTAGGCTATCTGAACTATTATGTAACACGAAAGATAAGGAAGAACAGAAATATTATGGTAAATCTCTTCCTATATTCTCATATAAACTGATTATTTTCTATCCCTCAGCACAAATATCCTTAAACAAACAAGATAAACTTGCCCCTGTCTCCTTAGAGCCAAGGAACTCCAAAATTTTCTTTCATAGCTCTTAGTATTCTTTTTAGTTCAGTGTTTTCATAGGAACTGACCTAATACTTTACCGTATCATAAACATATTTACAGCAATTCTGAAGGTACAGATAGTTATCCCAATTAAAATGAATAAGAAAAGAAAACCAATAAAATCCAGTAACAATGAAAATAGCACATTTTTTAAGTTATGCATACAATCCCACGTTTTTTAATTCAATTCTTCAATAATATAATAACTTTATAAATGAAAGCAGGACTGTGAAAATTAAGGAAAGAATGAATAAAGAATAAAGAATAAATAAAGAAATTCCACCCAGTAAAGAAATGCCACCCAATACATTCTTTTCTATACTTTTGAACAAATTAGTAGAATTACATATTTTTAATCCAGTTTAAAACTTCAGTGGCTGAAATCATACTCCACGGAGGGCTGTTTATTTTAATCTATTGTATCTATACACTATTTGCAGAAATGTTCAGACCACAGGTCTAAGGCAAATGAAAATTCATCAGTTCTGAATTCTGATTCTAATCTGATCACTTTGCATGAAAGAATTAAATTTTCCTAGTAATTAATTAAAATAGAAGATCTTTAACTTGAAAATAGGACTTAACTCTCAGGATTAGATTTAGTCCTATGAAGCAAAGCAATATAATTGTCACATACATCTCTAAGCAATGATTGAAAAAATGTTTGTCACTTGCTTAAGGTACTGAAGTTAAACAAAAGTGTACACAGAATTCATTCCTAGTCTCAGTATATAACCCATCCTCTTAACAACCGCACCTAAGCCCCTGTTCTCTAGAAGTTCACAAGCACATAAACATCTCTACACATATACTCCTTATAATGAGTTATTGGAATCAGAATTCTGAATTAAGAGAAATCTTTGCATGTAGGTTCTAATGTTTATGATTAAGATACTATAATACTTAGGACTTTATAAGATGATGGACGAGTGAGGACACATCGGTCAGATATAAAACAAGGAAGACAGCACCCCACACCTAGTCTAAGGACAGTGGACCATGTGCCCTGTACCTTTACCCCAGGAGAGGAGACAGTATGCCCTGCCCAACCTGATGAGAGGAAACTGTGCTCCCTGAACCCCCAATGTACACAGAGTAGAACTGCATCTTATTCTAAAACAATTCTTTTTATAAGATTAAAGAGTCCAGTCTGCCAGACTTCAGCATCCCAATATCAGCACATCCTATGCTGCTATATCCAGGGATATGTGGACCACTGGCTTGCCATGCTGCAGCCCGGAACCATTACCCGCCAGGTTCCAGGTACCCAGATCAATCATGACAGCTAGGAACCAGTGTACACTAAGCCTCTGCTCCCAGAGACCCATGGATCACTGGCTCCAATTGTCCACTGTCCCAGAACTGCTGGCTACAGGACTTCAGTGACCCAAAATCAGCACTAACTGGGCTTTAGCTGTTGCAGATCATTGACCATCAACCTGTCCAGTAACTGCCAGGTACAAGCACCTGCTGGCCCTCAGGATCAGTAAACCCCCATAGTGCCTCAACCCAGACCCAGAGATCCTAAAATACATAATCAGCGTACCAGAGAACTATGCTCACAGACTGCACTTGGGCTGCCTGTATACCTTCCTGTGTTGGAGAGAAACAAAGCCTGCAAGTATCACATGAAATGATATCAGTGGTCACAACAAGGAGGAATCCAAGAGAGCAGAACTGATCCTACCCCCACTGGAATCAAGGGGCTGACACCTGCTGTTTGATGATGTCTGTTTGACATCATCAAACAGATAGATGATATCTAAAGTAAAAGAAAAGCCACAGTGCCAAATTTAAAGCCAAAAAGAAAGCCATGCTAAGTCACTTGAAAAAACAAGAATGACCCAAAAGAAGATGTCAGCAACTAACCAGAGAACTCTATTGATATGATCTGGGAATGCCTAACAGATAAAATCTTCAAAACAATTGTTTAAAAAAGCTGAGATGGCAGCAGGCACACACAACTACCCAAAGGCAATGGAAATAACTTAGAGGTGAGATACCAAGAATACTTCACCAAAGAGATTGATACCGTGAAGAAAGACCTACAGAAATGCTAGAGTTGAAAGATACAGTCAAGGAATTGAAGATTAACATGGAAAACTCCATAACAGACTTAATCTTGCAGAGGAACAAGTATCAGAAATTAAGACAAGATAACAGGCCACTCTCATGGAAGAGGAGAGAAAAATGATATTGAAAAAGGAAGAGAAGAAAGGAGGGGGAGGGGGAAGGGGATGAGGGGGAGGGGGAGAGTGGGAGGGGGAGGAAGAGAAGCCCTATGAAATAGATCAGACAATATGACAACAAACATAAGGATAATAGTTTTCCTGGAAGGAGAGGAGAGGAAGAAAGGAACAAAAGCCTATTCAAAGAAGTAATAGCAGAGAATTTACCACACATTACAAAAATTAACCACTGAGGTTCAAGCACCGACAGAACACCAAAATTTCTAAATGTAAACAGAACTATGCACATGCACATCATAGTAAAACTAGCAAAAGTAAATGACAAAGAAAAACTACTCAAAACTTATAGAGAAAAGAAAAATATAATCTACAAAGGTGCAACCATAAGGCTATTATCAGACTTCTCAACAGAAACCCTACAAGTCAGGAGATAGTGGGATGATGTCTTCCAAATACTAAAAGACAAAAACCACCAGTCAAGAATAATCTACCCTGCAAAATTATTACTCAAATATGATGGAGAAATAAAGGACTTTAATGACAAAGAAAAGTTAATGGATTTTCTATCACCAAGCATGCCACTCAAGCAATCTTGAAAGGGGCCTTATAATAGGGAAAACAAAAACAAAGATTCACCAATCTTTGAGAATGGTGATAAACAGGAAGAAAAAGCAGAAACAAATATTAGAGGGAAAAAGAGAGAACAAAAAAACTAAAGGGAGAATGAGAAACATGTATTCTGTTACATGGGATCAGTTCATAAGAGATCATAGAGCAGTATGGTTAGAGACAATCCATGGGACAGTCATAAAACCTAATTCTAAGAGATACAGATGCAGGAAATAAACAAAACTGATAGAAGAGACACTGAAAATAATCCAAAGGGAAAAGCAAACTTAAAACAAACAAGAAATGAAATTATAGAGAAAACAAACAGAAAGTAAATGCTCAATGACATTAATAAAAACACTACAAAACAGTTATCACCATGAACTTGAATGGACTGATAAAACCAATCAAAAGACATACTGTGACTGGATGGATCCAAAAACAGGACCCATAAATATTACGCCTACAAGAAAATCATATCAGACCAAAGACAAACAGATTAAAAATTAAGGCTAAAGAGAAATATATCAAAGTTACATTGATGAAAGCTATCAGGAACTACAATGCTAATATCAGCCAAGACAAACTTCTAACTAAAATCATATCATGAGGCAAAGATGGACAGCATATTATAGCCAAGAGGATAAACCATCAAGAAGAAATAACTATCATAAAAATATATGCAACAATTGACCATGTAAATATATAAAACAAATACAGAGCTAAATGCAGACATTGACTGTAAGACAATAATTTCAGGAGGCTTCAGCACTTCACTTACATCAATAGATAGACCATCCAGACAGAAAAGCAGCCAAGAAATAAGGGACCTAATTGAAACAATAGATCATATGAACCTCAAAAAAAAAAATATGGGGAGGTCTATCTCAACAAAACAGAATATACATTCTTCCCAAGTGTACATGGAACATTCTCCAGGATAGACCTCATCTTGGGACACAAAACAAATTTCATAAAATTTAGCAAGAATTAAATTATAGGAAGCATCTCTGACCACAAGGGGTGAAATCAGAAATTAATCAAAAGAACACAGTTGGAAGAAGTACAAAGATGTGAAGATAGAACAACAGGCTTCTGAAAAATGTCTGGATCACCTATGAAGTTAAAAATGAAATTAAGACTTTTCTGGAAACAAATGAAAATTTGGAGAGGAGCTCATACAACATATGGGACAAAGCAAAAGCAGTTATGAGAGGAAAGTTTATATCCATATTAGTGTGAATAAAAAAACCAAGAGAGAGACCAAATTAAATATCTAACCTCACACCTGACACATCTATAAAGGGAGTAAAAATCAAAATAAAATATCAGCAAAAGAAAGAAAACTAAAATTAGAGCAGAATTTAAAACTAAAGACCATCTAGTGATCAATGACTCCAAGAACTGGTCCACTGAAAAAAATAAACAAAATGATAGACCCCTATCTAGACTTGTCAATAAAAAGAGAAAGAAAACCCTAATAAAAAATATCAGAAATGAAAGAAGTGAAATTACACTTGACATCACAGAAATACAAAGTATCACGAGAGACTATTATGAATACTTATATGCTAACAAATTCATCAATCATGAAGAAATGGACAGATTTCTACAATCCTACAACCTTCCAAAACTGAACAAGGAGGCCACAGACAACTTAAATGTAATAATCAGAAGCATTGAAAATGAGTAGCAATAACCAGCACCTCCCAACAAACAAACAAACAACACACCCCAAAACAAACAACAAGAGTCCAGGTCCAGGTGGCTTCACTTTTGACTTGTACCAAACATTCAGTGAAGATCTAATACCCACTCCTAAACTCTTCCACAAAGTTTAAGAGAAGGAAAAACTCCCAAATACATTCTATGAGGCCAATAATGGCCTGATTCCAAAATTAAACAAAGATATCGCCAAAAAAGAAAACCACAGATCAATATCACTGATGACTATAGATGCAAAATCCTCAACAAAATCCTGGTAAATATAATTCAACAGCATATCAAAAAAGTTATACACCATGATCAAGTGAGATCTATTCCAGGGATGCAAGGATGGTTCAACATATGAAAATCAATCAACATAATACATCACATCAAAAAAGTGAAAAACAAAAACTTATGACGTTATCAATAGATGTAGAAGAAGGTCACAATACAAAAACTTGCTAAAATAGGAATAGAAGGCACATACCTCAACATAATAAAAGCAATATAGGACCAACCCATAACAAATGTTATACTTAACAGTGAAGAACTGAGAGACTTTCTCCTAAGATCTGGAATAAAACAAGATTGCCTACCATCACCACCGCTATTCAACATAGTTTGGCAAGTCTTGGGCAGAAAAATGAGGCAAGAAATGTACAAAAAGGAATCCAATTGGAAAAGAAATAAAACTGTCATTATTTGCAGATGACATGATATTTTACCTAGAAAATCCTAAGGATGCCATGAAAAGTCTACTAGAAACAATAAATGAACAAAGCAAAGTGGCACCACATAAAATCAACACAAAAATCAGTAGCATTCTTATATGCTAACAATGAAGTACAGGAAAAATAAAATAAAGAAATCCCATTCATAATAAGGCCATGAGAGAGCTGGAATAAACTTAAGAAAGAGAATGAAAGACCATTACAATAAAAACTACAGAAACTAAACAAAAGAAATTGAAGAAGACACAAAGAGATGGAAAACATTCCATGTTCATGGATTGTAAGAATTAATATAGTAAAACTGGCCATTCTATTCAGAGCAATATACAGGTTTAATGCAATTCCCATCAAAATCCCAGGGTCATTTTTCAAAGAATACTGAAGGAGTAAACAATACTAAAATTTGTATGGAACCACAAAAGGCCTCAAATAGCCAAAGCTATTCATAAAAATTCAACAACAAAGAAATGGAAGAATAACATTTCACAACTTAAAATTATACTACAAAGCAATAATCATTAAAACAGTATGGCACTGGATCAAAAATAGACACACAGATTAGTAGAATAAGATTATGAACCCGTAAATAAAGCCACATCTATATGGCAAGTTAACCTTAGATAAAGAAGCCACACATACAATGGAAGGAGAGTCTATTCAATAAATGGGAAACCGTAAAAACAAAAACTAGATTATTCATTAGCACCATACACAAGTTAACTCAAAATGGATCAATGACTGGACATAAGACCCGAAACCATAAAATACTTGGAAGAAAATGTGGGAAAAATGCTCCACGACCTCATATTCAAAGAGATCTTTGGAGAAAGAAGAGCTACAGCTAAAGTAACCAAAATAAAACTGAATAATTGGGACTACATCAAACTAAAAATCTTCTGCACAATGAAAGAAACCAAAAAATAAAAATAAAAAAAAGACAACCTATGAAATTTGAGAAAATATTCAAACAATATACATCAGGTAAGAGTTTCATTTCAAAAATATACAAAGAGCTCACACATCTCAACAAAGAAGTAAACACACTCAAAAAAATGGGCAGAACTGAACAGAAACCAATCTAAAGACAAACAGATGGAGTATGAAAAAATTTTCTACCTCACTAATCATCACAGAAATGTTAATAAAAAACCACAATGAGATTCCACATCACACAGTGATAGTGACCTATATCCAAAAGACTAGAAATAACAAGTGCTGGAGTGGGTGCAGAGAAAAAGAAACTCTTCTTCACTGTTGGTCGCAACGCAAATTATACAACCTCTCTGGAAAACAGTATGGAGATTCCTCAAACTAATAAAGATGGAGCTACCGTTTTATCCAGCTATCCCACTCCTAGGCATACACCCAGAGGATACAATTATATTTCATCTAATGATGAAAAATATCTGCCTCCCTATGTTCATAAGCAGCACAGTTCACGATAGCCAAGATATGGAAACAAACCAACAGCATATCAACAGATGACTGGAGAAAGAGGCTGTGAGAGATTCAAAGACAGCGTCTATGGGGAGTGGGCACTGAGATGCCACACAGAAAGAACAAAAAACAAAACAAAAAAAACAAGCAGTTTTTCAGAAGCAACACGGAAAAAGGGATTTTCTTGCTTCAGCATGGACCAGAACAACTTGGAGAACAGAAGAAAACTAACAGCAGTTCTACAGGTGGTGAAGGAGTGGGATTTAACAGAGAATACAGCAGCAAAGGGGAGAGACCCCAGAAAGGAGAGTTTTGTGGTGCAGACAGGATCTCCTTCCCTACCAGAGCCCAGCTGGAGCCATGCGGGCAGTGACTGCCAGCACCCACCCGGGGTTTGAGATAGTAGAATCCTGCCACCGAGTCCTTCTTCTCCTGGTGCAGACCTGGTCTCTAGTGGCATGAACTCAGACAGAGAAGGGAGCAAGCCTGAGTCAAATTGCACAGGGGAGGGGCTGCCGTGAACACTGCCAGCAAATCTTGGCTAGAAAAAGCCCAGAAGGAAAAAATTGGAGACAGAAAGAACAGGAGCATACAGGTACTCTGCACCCTCCACTACACACCTGGGGACTTGGGCCCCCTGGGAATCGGGATCCAGTGGCTAAGACCCTGGAAGAACAACCTATGGAAAGGAGTTGACGCTAATGGTTTGGTGAATACAAGAGACATAAGCACAGACAGCAGATGCAAGTCACATAGCCCCAGTCAGCAGGGTTCTACCCACAAAACAAGCCTACCCATCCCCCACAATCAGGCAGCAAAACTACATGCTCATAGATGACCACTATACCCACAACCCCACGCCAGTCTCCACCCAGCAGCCATCATTACTCCCTGACACAGCAAAACGTACAAGGAAAGTCTGTAAGGGTCAACAACACAAAATAAAACAAAAATAGAGTGCTCCTGCAAGAAATTGAAACAAACAAACTAGCAGATCAATAAGATTCCAAATCATGGGGAAAAATACCCCACAACACACCCTGAAACCTCAGGAAATGGAATCACAACAAAATGACAGCCCATCAGAAATTAACTTTGAAGATAAGGAAGAATGGTTTTTGCTAACAGATAAAGAATTCAAGTCTGTGATTCAGAGAATTAAAAGAAAATTAAGATGAATAACACAAAGAGCTTAAATAAATAATTAAGCACCAACTGGTGGAGATTGAAGTTCTACAGAAAAAAAAAAAACTAACAGGAACACAGGATTTAAGAAGATAATGTATGAAACTAAGAATAATATAGAAAGCTATGAAACCAGAATAACCCAAATGGAGGAAAGGATTAGTATAAAGAGGATAGTAATGCAGAAGAAAGTCAAGAAGAAGAAATTAAATTAAAAAAAATGAAGACGCACTCATAGAACTATCTGACATCATCAGGAAAGGCAACATTAGAATACTGGGTATCCCAGAAGGCAAAGAGAAACAGAGAGGAACAGAGAACATCTTCAAGGCAATGATGGCTGAAAACTCTCCAAATCTAGAACAAGTAATGAACATACAGGTCAATTAAGAAAACAGAACACCCAATTAAATGAATCCTAAAAAAATAAAACTATACCAAGACACATAATTGTGAAACTATCAAAAATCCAAGACAAAGAAAGAATTCTAAAGGTAGCCAGGGAAACAAAAGCAGATAACATATAAAGACACTCCTATCAGACTATCCTCAGACTTCTCAACAGAAACTCTACATGCTAGAAGAGAATGGAATGATGTCTTTAAAATACTTGAGGACAAAAAATGCCAGCCAATATTATATCCTGCAAAACTCTGTTTCAAATTTGAGGGAGAAATTAAGGTTTTCCCAACAAACAAAAGCTAAGTGAGTTTGCAACCATGAGACCACCTCTACAAGAAATGTTAAAAGAGACCAAAGAGGAAAAACTTCACAAAAATATAACAAAGTAACAAAGAGATCAGCATAACCAGAAAATAAAAATCAAAATGGCAGTAGCAAGCTCTCAAATGTCAATAATTACTATAAGTGTAAATGGCTTGATCACAGATCAAAAGGCACAGAGTTGCTAAATGAATTAAGAAACATAATCCAACTCTGTGTTGTCTACCAGAAACCCATCTTAGGTCGAGAGACAAGCAATGGCTTAAAGTGGATGGATGGAAAATGGTACTCCAATCTAGTGCTGAATCCAAAAGAGCAGGAACAGCTATACATATATCAGATAAGGTAATCTTTCAACCAAAGAAAATTTAAAAAGATAAAGATGGACATTATGTACTGATAAAGGGATCAATACAACAAAACACTTAACACTTATTAACATTTATGCACCCAATAAAGGAGCACCCAAACATAGCAAGCAAATATTAACAGATTTAAATAAGGATACTGAGAGCAACACAATAATGGTAGGGGACTTCAATACTCCTCTTTCAGTAAAAGACAGATCATCCAGACAGAGCATCAACAAAGAAACAAGATCTTTAAATGACAAAATAGAAGAGCTGGACCTAATACACATATACAGAGTACTTCCTCCAAAAACTATAGACTACACATTCTCAAGGATAGACCTTATGTTGGAACACAAAGCAAGTCTCAGTAAATTTTCAAAGACTGATATCATATCTAGTATCTAGTCAGATCACAATGGTATCAAACCAGAAATTAACCAAAGGAGAGAGGAAAACCACAAAAAAGCAGAGATTAAACAACATATTGTTGAACAACAATGGGTGAAAGAGGAAATTAAGGAAGAAATTAAAAAATATCTGGAATCAAGTGAAAATGAAGAAATGATGTATCAGAATCTATGGAATGCAGCAAAAGCAGTAATAAGAGGGAAATTTATAGTGATACAATCCTGTCTCAGAAAACAGGAAGAATCACAAGTAGAAAACCTAAGCCTTCACCTGAAGGAACTAGAAACTAAAGCAGAAAAACAGAAGCCTAAACTTAACAGAAGGAAAGAAATTATAAAGACTAGAAATCAATGAAATACAGATCAGAAAGACTATTCAAAAAATCAATGAATCCAAAAGTTGTGTTTTCAAAAAATAAACAAAATAGACAGGCCATAAGACAGACTCACAAAAGAGTGGAGAGAGAAAACACAAATGAATAGAATCAAAAATGAAAAAGGAATAATCACAAAAGATACAACAGAAATACAGAGCACTATCAGAGAAAATACTATGTACAACTATATGGCAGCAAACAGAATAACCTAGAAGAAATGGATACATTTCTGGAAATGTACAATATCCCAAAACTAAACAGGGAAGAACTAGAAACCATGAACAGATCAATCACAAGCAAGGAAATTGAAACAGGGACAAAAATCTTCCCAAAAACAAAAGTCATGGACCAAATGGTCGCACCAGCGAATTCTACAAAGCAATTAAAGAAGAATTAATTCCAATCCTCCTTAAACTGTTCCAAAAAGTAGAAGAGGGAAAACTTCCAAACACTTTTTATGTTGCCAATAGTATGCTGATTCCAAAACCAGATAAAGACTGCACCAAAACCTGCAACTATAGACCAGTATCATTAATGAATACTGATGCAAAAATTCTCAACAAAATTCTAGCAAATTGAATTGAACAACATATTAAATAATCATACACCATGATGAAGTAGGATTTATTCCAGGGATGGAGGGGTGGTTCAACAGACACTAATCAATAAATGTGATGCATGATATCAATAAAAAAGGACAAAAACCACGTGATCATCTTAATAGATGCAGAAAAAGCATTTGACAAGATTCAACACCCTTTTATGTTAAAACCCTTCGAAAACAGGTATAGAAGGAACATACTGCAACATGATTAAGATTATATGTGACAAGCCCACAGCCAACATTGTGCTCAATGGAGAAAAACTGAAAACTTTTTCCCTAAGATCAGGGAAAAGACAAGGATGTCCACTCTCACCATTACTATTCAATATAGTTCTAGAGATCCTGGCCAATGCAATTAGACAAGAAAAAGATATAAAAGGTATCCAAATAGGAAAAGAAGAAGTGAAACTATTACTTTTTGCAGACGACATGATAATATACATAGAGAACTCCGAAGAATCAAGTGAAAAATTTCTAGAAATAATGAACAAATATTGCAAAGTGACAGGCTACAAAATTAATATTAAAAAAATCTGTTACATTTCTTTATGCCAACAATGAAAATACAGAAAGAGAACTGAAGAAAATAATACCATTTACAATTGCACCAAAAAAAAATACCTTGGAATAAACCTAACCAAAGAGATGAAGGACCTATACTATGAGAATTATAGGACATTGCTAAAAGAAACAGAAGACAACACAAAGAAATGGAAAGATATTCCATGCTCATGGATTGGAAGAATCAACATAAACAATTGCCCAAGGCAATATATAGATTCAAGGCTATCCCCATCAAAATTCCAAAGACATTCTTCACAGACATAGAACACAAAATAATGAAATTTATCTGGAACAACAAACAACCCAGGATACCAAAAACAATCCTCAAAACAAACAAACAAACAAAGAAACCTAACAATGGAGGAGTCATGCTCCCTGACTTCAAACTCTACTACAATGCAATAATAATTAAAACAGCCTGGTATTGGTTAAAAAACAGAAGACACATCTGTAACAGAACTGAAAGCCCAGAAATAAATCCACATATATATGGACACCTGATTTTTGACAAAGGAACCAAAAACTTACAATGGGGCAAGGACAGCCTCTTTAATAAATGGTCCTGGAAAAACTGGTCAGTCACATACAAAGGTTACAACTAGATCGTTACCTAACACCACACAGAAAAATTAACTCAAAATGGTTTAAAGAACTAGACATAAGACCAGAAGCCATCAAACACACAGAAGAGAATGGAGGCAAAACATTATTAGACATAGACTTAAGAAATATCTTTGGCAACTCAACTCCCATTGCAAGGCAAATAAAATCCAAAATAAACAAGGGGGATTACATAAAATTAAAAAGTTTTTACTCAGCAAAGGAAACTTGCATAAAAACAAAAAGGCATCTAACTGAATGGAAAAAGATATTTGCCTCTTGCACCTCAGATAAGGGGTTAACATCTAAGATATACAAAGAACTCAAAAAATTGGACAACAAAAATACAAGCAATCCACTAAAAAATGGGCTGATGACCTTAATAGACACCTCTCCAAGGAAGACACACAAATGTCCAACAGGTTCATGAAAATATGCTCTACATCTCTTGTCATCAGGAAAATGCAAATCAAAACAATGATGAGATATCACCTCATGCCAGTAAGAATGGCTGTTATCCAAAAAAGTAGAAATAATAAATGCTGGAGAGGATGTGGAGAAAAGGGAACTCTAATTCACTGTTGGTAGGAATGTAAAGTGGTGCAACCATTCTGGAAAGCAGTATGGAGAATCCTCAAAGAATTGAGAATGGAAGTTCCATATGATCCTGTTATTCCTCTGCTGGGCATTTACTTCAATGACATGAAAACATTTATCCAAGAGATATGTGAACCTTCATGTTCATTGCAGCACAAGTGACAATAGCTAAAAGCTGGAAACTACCTAAATGCCCATCAACAGAGTGGATAAAGAAGATGTGGTATATATACACTATGGAATACTATGCAGCCATCAAAAGGGTGAGAACCTGCCATTTGAAACAACATGGACGGACTTGGAGAGAATTATGCTTAGCGAGATAAGCCAGAGGAGGACAGACATCGTATGATTCACTCATATGATGGGTAAACAGGAAACAAATAAATGTCATAAATTAAACAGCACCAAAAATGGGGAGGGGGAGAAGCGAGACAGAGAGAGAGAGAGAGAGAGAGAGAGAGAGAGAGAGAGAGAGAGAGAGAGAGAGAGAGAGAAACACTACAACACTACTCCAAACAACCAAACAAGTATGGACTCTTAGAAATCGGAGACAAAAAGGCAAATCAGGGGTACCAGAGTGATGGGGGAGGGGGTGGGAGAAATGGGATGAAGGGAATGAATCGTAAACAAAGTGAAGAAAATAAGGGGTAATATTAGTAAATCTACTATGCTGTTTGTAAATGCAAAAATACCACTAAGTGTACCTCAAAACAAGTCGTCAAAATGCAATATCCCTTTGATAATAATAATAATACATTTAAAAAGCTGTGATATATATTATAATACACACATATATTATACATATATATTTATATATATACATATATATATATAATTCTATGCCGTTACTCTCTTCTCTTTTTGTCCAGTTTTATCAAATGGTCATCTTTGCAGTTCTCATCCCCTTGCTTGCTCTCTGCTCATTCTCCATCCCAGGCACTTGATCTAGTCAGCATAGTCTCAGCACCCCTCTTCTGATATTTCCAGATTAGCATTTTATTTTGTCCTCATACACTATTGTGAATACGATTGTTTCAGTGTCTTCATCTGATCCACTGTCTTTAACGGTGATCATCTCAACAAGCTCTCTATTTCTATTCAGCCTTAAATAATTCTTAAAAACAATTTTAATTCCTCTCATCATTTCTTCTACAGGGAACCCAGATGTTCCCTCTCCCCTTTGGCTCCCGTCTCTGTTGCTGTCTCTTTATACCTTCTGAGCTAGTCTCAACCTTCAGATGCAGCCACTTACATTCCCTGGTTCCAATACACTGATTTATCTCTTCCATGTTCTCCTCTTTCCCTCATTTCTATTTTTTTAACTGCTGAGAAGCACATATTTTGCAACTTACAGCATCTGAGCATCTGCCTCATTTTCTTCTTGGACTTCAATGGCCATCAGCTGCGTCACTCTGTCTGTCTTTTCTTAGGCTTCAACTCCTTTAGAAGTGACTTCGGTTTTCTCTTCTCCATCAGGCCAGTCTTATGTCCTAGGCATTTTTCAGTATCTGAGATGTTATCTCACTTTTCCTCTCCTGTGTTCTTAATTGCTCCCATTTCCTCAGCTCCCTCTGTCCTTGGTGACTTGTTTTTTTTTTCTCTTATTTTTTGTTGTTTTACTTGTTTCTTTCAACATTCTGTCTCTTGAGTGGTTTTGTTCATTTAACTGTTCCCTTATTTTAAAGCTTTTATCACTTCCTACAATTTGGGAACTTATGGAGACTTAGAATATACTTGAATTCCTGGAAATATATTAATCCACGTCTGTTTCCAAGTTCCTCCCATCCACAGTTTCTCTACTTTGTTTTCTTTTCCATATTGGCTAATGCTTCTGCTCTTTGTTGTCTTTAATGCATTAACTTCTCCACTTTCTAAATAATTTTTATCTTTCAAGAGTTGATTTTTTAAATGATAATGTCTTCTTTGTGGATCCTATACCTTGGTGGCTTAGCTCTCTCTAGTGATTCTGTCAGATAGTCTCATGTTAGATACAGTCTTTTCCACATATCTTTTTCTTTCATCTATTCTTACTCCTCAGTTGCTTCCTTATCATTGTTGCTCCTATGTATGGATCCCCAGAATTTGTTGTAGCTCAGATATTTCATTCACTCATGTGAATTTCATCATTTCTAGTCTTATTTCTTTCACTATATTTCATTTTTTATTATTTTGATTAACAAAAATAGAACAAACCAAAAATAAGGGGAAAGAAAAAATAAAACAATGAACTCTAGACCACATGAAGTCAACTCCCATCCCCTTCTCCCCTATCTCATCCTTATTGTCATAGTCCAAAAGTTTAATACAATTTGTATTTTTAAATGGGCTATTTGTCATATTCCAAATATAGGTGAGATAATCTGATACTTGTCTTTTTCCATTATACTTCCCTTATTCAACAAAATGCCTTTGAGTTTCCTTCACATTGTTGCAAATAGCATAACCTCACCATTTTTCTTGGTTGAGTAGTATTCCTCTGATATAGATATCAATCGTCCTTATTCATTCTTCTATCAGTGACAATTTAGTTTGTTTCCATATCTTGACTATATTTGTTTGTGAATCTCCTTACTGTTTCCAAAATGGCTGCACCAATCTGCACTCCCACCAACAGTGCACAAGAAGTCCTTTATCTCTATACTCTTGCCAGTAATTGTTTCTTGTTATTTTGAATTAGCCTATTCTCACAGTTGTAAGGTGACGTCTCATATGTCTCTGCAGCTAATAACACTTGCCTTTTCCTAAACATCTCATGCTACACACCAGTTTCCATGACTGCCTCCATCTTCACAGAAATTTTTATTTTTTCATTTATTCATTAGCCTAACAAGCTTTCTGTTCCTGCAGTTCCTTCAAAATTTCCACTGGTAATATACTGCAGTCTCCTCAGTCTCTTAAAACTGTCCCCAACTTTTTCCTCTGACATCATTCGCATTCACATTTGCTCACATGCCCTATTTCCTGACTTCACCATTCTGTAGTTTGCATCATTTAGTTGTATTTTCTTCTAGTTGATTTTAACTTATACACCTACTCATTTCCTTAGCTACTTCCGTGTTCCACATTACTCCCATACAGAGAAATAATCTCTGTCTAGAGTTAGCCAAACTGCAATGTCGAGAGCACAGTCCTTCTTAAGACTGCCCTCATGTCTGACAGCGATTGTAGATTTAGGAATTTCTAAAATATGCTCTGCTCTGGTAACTCACTGCAAGAAATCCCCAAATTTATGGAAAGCTATTAGGGTTACCATTTATTAAAAGACACAAATTTAAATCAACCAATGGAAATCTACATAGGGAAATGGCAAGGTGAAGCTTCTCATTGTTCTCTTCCAGTGATGGCAGTGCATATTGCTTTCCTGTGGCTTCAATGTGCAACTAGATATACAGACGATTGCCAAACAGGGAAGTTCACTGAGATTTTGTGTATAATATTTTTAACACATTGTCATTATATAAGCTTATTAATTGCCCACTTGGTTGAATTCAGTATGCAGGTTGATGATGATACCAAGTGGTTCAGAGCCCCAGTGTAAATCATAAGGTTTATCTTTCTATTAAAATAAACCCCATCATAACATCTGGTATGATTAGACCCTTCTAAAGAAAGACAGTTTTTATAAGGTTTGATATAAAATACCTCTTAGAAATTAAGAGGAAAGATCAGAAGATTTTGCTTCATTGCAACAGGGAAGGTCTTAACTCTCTGTGTGCTCACCAGGGAAGTCTGGAAGCACTGCTGTAAGTAGCATTTCCTGGATTACTCATGTCATCTCAGGTGTAACCACATAGGTAAAAGTATTTTAATAAAAGAAATGCCATGTAGCATGATAACTGAACTAGGTATTTAATGATTGAAAAATTACTTATATTTCAGATTTAAACATATCCCTAAACTAGTAGTTTTTCAGATTTTCATCAAAAATTTGGAATTCACAGAGAATTAAACATTTGAAGTGGCAGGATTTGGGAATTGCAATCATCATCCAATACTTCGATTCTGTCCTGGCTTCTGAAATAAGAGTTGTCTACTTATTTTGGAGTTGAAGATATTGATTTAAGAGATGGATATTCTGTAGAATCCCATGACAGAATATGATGATAAGCACAGACACGAATGTAAAGAGGCATATCACACGTTAACATACACCAAGATATTTTAAAGTAGTTGCTCACTTACTGGTGCTGTAGAGAAGGAGAGAAAAAGAAAAGCAACATGTCAGATTGCCACTTAAAAATAAAACATTTCATAACCTTTGTACCCTGTCTTTCAGATTCTCCCCTCAAATTTCAACCCTTCCCATCTCAGGCAATATTAAAAGCAGCAGAAGGTACATCCCAAATTACTTACTTCAAGAAGGATTAACAATACAAAGAGAGACTGGTTGTCTTGTTCACTCCTGTCACCTCAGTCAGCTCTTTTGTGCTGAGTGTTGTTTAAATACTTTTTTGCGGAGGAAAACAAAGACCAGGAGAGATAAGATGCTGAGGAATAATGTGTCCTGGCAGTGACTGGGAACATTCCTCATGCAATCATCAAAGCTGTTCCAACAAAATGATTAAAGTAGAGAATTTCATCTGATAGGAAAAATAATGGAGAAGAGGAAAAACAAATTTACATATAGATGCTAAAATAGATGAAACATGAATTCTTTTTAAACAAGAAAGCTGTGTAAGGTCGTGCTGATTTAGTAAAAAAAAAGAATTCTGGGAACTACAATTTAGAACCTCTGCAGCATTGAAGACTCAATACCGAGAAGCACCTGGAAAGCAATATTAGCGATGACTTCAATGACTTCCACTTGAGTCATTCCCCAGGACAGTGATCTACTGGACTAGCTTTACTCTTCGTTCATACCCAACATTCCTTCTCTTTTTGACAAACTTATTTCTGCTGTCATAACCCAAGGCTTTGTTTTCATTTTGTTTTTTCTCTGTTTGCTATGTTACTTTACATGCCCCATAAGAGTGAGAGGTTCCCAGGTATTTGTCTTTCTCTTCCTGACTTATTTTACTTAACCTGAGCTCAAATACCATCCCTGTTGTCACAAATGCAAAATTTAATTGTTTTTATAGTGGAGCAGTATTCTATTGTGTGTATGTTCCACATGTGTTTACTCAGTTCTGTTAATGGCCTCTTAACTTTTCCTATAACTTGACAATAGGAAGTCGTTTTACAATAAACATAGGGGGCACAGAACATTTTTTTTTTTTTCAAGGAAAGTTGCAGACAGGAATGAAGGTGAACAGAGGCAGGAAGGCAGGAGAAAAGAGGAAAAGCATTTTTTATTTATTTTACTTAGTTGTTCATCTTGGTTGTTTTCCCCGGCCCCAGGATGTGAACCCAGGTCCTTGGGTTGTTTGTGGACTATGCTGGCCAAAGGCGACAGACCAAACTGCTGCTTCAACAGGGCATGAGGCACAGGGCTTTTAAAATCAGTGTTATGACTGTATATTCTCAGATAGGTACCTCACATTGGAATTACTGGATCATACTTAGTCCTGTTTTTAATTTTTTGAAGACTTTCATACTGTTTTCTAAAGTGGCTGTATCCATTTGCATTCTACCAACAGTGTATGAATTCCTTGTGCTCTACTCCCTTGCCAACATTTCTTGTTTCTAATCTTTATTGACATAGGCCATTCTCACAGAGGTGAGGGGACATCTCATGGTGATTTTGATTTGCATTTCCCTAATGACATTTGATTGTCCAGACTATCTCATGTAACTGTTAGTCACCAGCATATCTTTTTTTTGAGACATGTGTATAAAGGTGTTCATATTTTGATTGGGTAATTTACTTTGTCATGTTCTTTATATGTTTTTTTTGATATTAACTCCTTGTTTGATGTGTGACCTGCAAACATGTTCTTCCACTCATTTTCATTATAACTTCTTCACTGTACAGAAGCTTTTTAGTCTGATGTAGTCCAATTTATTTTCAATTTTATTTTATTTTCCTTTTTGCCATTGAAGTGAAGTCTGCAAACATATTTCTGAGTCTGAACCAAAACATTGAGTGCAGGCACTAGTGACTGAAATTGCAGGAAAGCCTCCAGGTGAAATGCCTTTCTCCTCCACAATTACCACATTTTTGCTGAACTGTTTCTGCTCACAGTTGCCATTAAGTTGCTAGAGGCAGACAGCCAGATAACTGAGTGATTCCTGGCAAAGAACATTCCTTTCAATTCTCCTGCTCTCTCAGGGAAAATCAATGGAGGGGCTCCACTGGAGCAACAGTTTATGCCCACCTGTGGTTACTGCTAAACAGCTGGGCTATCTGCTTGTCCCTTCCTAGAGCCTCTACCTGCAGGCTCTAAGGCTTATTTGCAGCACCCCCACCCCCAGGATTGCTATTCCACTGGAAAACCGAGAGACTGATTATCAAAAAGGGAGCTGGCTTTCCTGTGATCACTTCCCAGCTCTCATTTTATAGGGGCTCTCTTGGGACCCGTGGCCTGCTTGTGGACAGAGACCACAACTCTTTGGTATCTCTTCTTGTGCCTTCCTCATCCCTGTGACTTGGGGACACCTCTGCATTCTTTACAGGTAGGCTGGACTCTTTGGCCTCAAAACAGTGCTAACTCTAGAGCAAGGCATTTGAATACATAATCAAAATTTCCCCTTCAAATAAAAGCACAGCACCAGATGGCTTTACTAGTGAATTCTACCGAAACTTCAGAGAATTAGTACTTATTCTCAAACTCTTTCAAAAAAATTGATGGATAGGGAACACTTCTAAACACTTTCTATGAGGCCAACATTACATGGATACCACAAGTAAACAACATGACATAGAAATATTAAAGACAATAACTAATGAACATAGTTGCAAATATCCTCAACATAATACTATAAAAGCAAATTAAAAAATATGTCAAAAGTATCATCCATCATAACCAAATGGGTTTTAACCTGGGGATGCAAATATAGTTAAACTTATGCAAATCTATTAATATTGTAGACCACAATTACTAAAAAGACAAGGAAAAATAATATGATTATATTAATAGATGCAAAATATTTGACAATACTCAGCACCCATTTATGAAAAAGCTATATAGATTTGGGTTAGAAGAATATACCTTAATATAATAAAGGCCATTTATGAAAAATCAATGTCAACATATTATTCAACGGTAGAAAACTGAAAGCATTTCCTCTAAGATCAGGAAAGTGAAAAGGCTGCCCACTCTCACCACTGCCATTTAACACAATACTGGACATGCTAACCAGAAAAATTAAGCAAAATGAAGAAATAAAATAACCAAATCGGAAAAGAAGTAAAAGAATCAGTATTCGTAAGAATACTCTACCCTGGTAGGTTATTACCTAGAATTGAAGGGGAGATAAAAACATTTCAGTAAAAACAGTTTAAAGGAATCCATCATGACTAAACCAATATTTCAAGTATTAGTAAGGGAATTTGTATAAAGTAAAAAGTAACACTGGTTAGAAGCAGCAAGACATCAAAAATATAAACTGATGGGGAGATGGAGAGAGTAAAGATACGTAAAGACAGTGAAAATGTGGGATGTTAGAATGAGCCACCTAATATCTGTAAGAATGATTATTATCCAAAAGACTGGAAACAATAAATTTTCATGAAAATGCAAAGAAAAAGGAACATTTTAGCAATGTTGGGGG
>RJWH01001442.1:281839-375636 GCA_004363575.1 Solenodon paradoxus
AAAAAAAAAAAAAAAAAAAAAAAAAAAAAAAAAAAAAAAAAAAAAAAAAAAAAAAAAAAAAAAAAAAAAAAAAAAAAAAAAAAAAAAAAAACACCCAAAAAACAAAACCCTAATTTGAAGAGATATGTACTCCCCATGTTTATTGCAGCATATTTACAACAGCCAAGAGCTGGAAACAACCTAAGTGCTGTTCAAAGATGAGTGGATAAACACGCAGAATGGAATACTACTCAGCTATATAAAAAAGGTGAAATTTTGCCACCTGCAACATGATGAGTGGCCACGAAGGGAAGTATCCTTAGTGAAGTAAGTCAGAAGAAGCAAGTTAAACATTTAATTATTTCACTCATGTCTCTTATATAGAAAAACCAAGTGAACAAATGAACCAAATAAATGAAAATAGATTTAGCCTATAGAATCTAGTCAGTGGTTACCAGAATGGAGGAGGAGAGGGGTCAATCATATGGTGAAGGATAGAACTGGATTGTTGGTGGTAAACTTCATGCAGTTTATGCAGACATTGACTAATTTACTTATGACGATGTACACCTTAAAACTATAATAATTCAATGTCCACTCAATAAAATGTTATGAATTAAAAACTAAAATAGTTTTGTGCTAATATGAAATCATCATCATTTGGACATAGATTCCTTTATTTTCTTTCTCCCCTTTAATGCTGTTTTGTTTCATGTATTTTCTGTTAGTGCATCTGATTGATTCTTTTTTCTGTGTATCATTATATTTATTCTATCATGTTCAAAAAGACTCTTTAGAGGTGTAATTCAATTAATCTACTATTTAGATATTATTTTCCACTGACTACTTTCTTTGTTATGAATCACATTTTCTGTCTCTCTATATATCAAGCACATTTTTATTAGATGCTGTATATAATCAATGCTATATTATCATGTCTATATTTTGCTTTTCCTTCTAAGGAATTTAATTTTGTCATACATTCACACTGCTTGTAGGTCAACTTGATTATTTCGATATTTGTTTTACAATGTCATTATTACACAACTGATTAACCTTTATTCTACAGGTAGTTTAGTATTACTTTACAAGTCCCTTCTGAGATCTCCAGTCAACACGCTGTGTACTGAACAAGACTTTACCAACCTAGCTGATCAATGCTTGTATGTAAGTTAACCACGTATGTGCATCGGGGGTAATTCAACATACACATACTTAATAGTTATGCTTTGTCTACAAGTATAGTATTTCACACTATTCAAGCATAGCTTTAGTATTCATCCCAAGACTCAAAAGGACCCTTATACCAATTTCTGTAATTCTTTCTTCTTCTAATCCAGTACTCTCTTCTGCAAATTCTAGTTGCCTCAGTCCCACCAAACTCAGAGCTTTTATCCTCAGTTCCCCAGAACTCCCATACTCTGTATGGGTTCTAGATGGTGTCCAGAAAGTTTCTCTTAGTAAAAGTTGAATAAATTTAGGTCTCATTTTGTTTCCTTTCCTTCTCTCAGTAATCCCAGCTAAGTCTCTTAATGTCTGCAGACTAATATTTGAACATAATTGTTAAACACATATTTTCTAATTCTCTATTTAAAGTGGAAGTTTTCAGAATAGTTATAACAGTCAAAAGGCAGAATTAATAAATGTCAATGTTTATTTATTTATATTTAATATATACTGAATGCTGCTACAGTTTTGCTCTCTGTAGTGTATGTGTGCCAATGTATGACTGCATATGTATGTGCATAGTAATATCTGTCCAAGACATTAGAATATTATTATTTTCTTATGGTATCTTTGTAGTAGTTTGCATTTCTTATCTTTTCATGACAGGAACTATATATTATTTTTGCACCAGTGTCTGTGAAAGTGTTTGTGTGGTTTACTAGGCTGGGGAGTTTAAAAGCAATCCCTTCAGTTGGGAAAGAGTAGCGTAATATTTTTAATAAATGGCAATTTTGATATATAAGGACAGGGTCATGGTCAAGTGATTTGTTAATAATACTTTCAATTCCATAGTTGCTTTACTACGTTCCACGAACACAAAGACACTAAGATATAACTTCCTACAGTGAAATTCTCTTTTTCAAAAATCAGTGCTTTCTCAAGAATTCCACCTCTCAACCTTTAGTCTTTCCAAGCGTCTTCTTTTCATATCTAAAACTCTTATCCACCAAATCCAAACTGTTCTAGATATTCTCCAAGCAGTATATTATTCTCATGTTGAACTTTAAATGATATCATCAATGTCGAGAACTGCCAGAACTTTATCACAGTCTCCTGTCTCCAGCACAATGTCTGAACCCTATTTGGCTATTGGATATTTGGATATTGAAACTAATGCACTGTGTTGGAAATGTATTCCCCAATAACACAGCAGGCAAAGTGGGTAATATTTTCTATTTTCCAGGTATGCTGCAGACATAGGACAGATGTATTTTTGTTTGTTTTCCAGACTGATCTGTATTTTTGAGAGATATGTGAGGAGGTCTGATTTAATTACCCACCATAGTCATACGGAGATCAGGATATCTTCTTAATCTTTATGTGAGTGCCATTTCTGTCTGACAAAATCAGGAGCAGGCTAGTACAGAAAGGATTTCTGAAACTCTTGAAAATGAGAGAAATGTGATGTTTAGGCAACTGATATTCAAAGGATTCTGAACTTGAGCAGGTAAAACTATATTTATAGGGTACAAGTAGTTAGGCTTTTCTATTTTGTATTCAATTATAAAGTTACTCCCTCTAAAGATTCTAAATAGGTGGGCAATAGCACTAAGCACATACTCAAATCTTTTAATTTATCTCCTCATCTCTTCCTCTTTTTCTTGTGATCCAACCTTACTTCAATCTCTACCTCTTGTCCCCAAATTCACAGATCAGCGAGATACTATTTATCCATCATAGCTAGAATTTTGAAGGTACAGGAACAAGTTGATTTGACTTATATAAAGTGAAATGTTATATTTCTTCACATTTGAATTTTATCATAAGAAACCCATAACACAAGCAATGAATAGTGAATGGAAGACTTGAGTAGCACAGAAATATCATATTTGCACTTTAGAAATAGAAATATCATTTTAAAATTCACATATATTGAGAGAATGGTTAAATTTTTCTGAAAGTAAAAAAAGATATCATAATCATGTATAAAATATTAAAATATTATTTTAACCAAATTGTGTGACTCCAAAAAGTTCCAATAGGGTTAGATATTGGTGTTCTAGATGCAAAGTCAAAATACATCTGGAAAAACAAATTATCAAGAATATCCAAGAATTCAATCAAAATAATAACGACTATATTATTCCCCTTATTTCTTCAATACATATCTATTGAATACCTATTAAGTATAAAGCACAGGCACAGGCAAATAAACTTGCAATGCACTGCCCTTCTGAGAGCAAAATTGGTTGATAAGGTAAGATATTTTCCTTCATTAAGCTTATCATCTAATTTTCTAGAAGGCAGCTTTGTGAAAAGATTGACTTTAGAAGAGGGAGAATGTGAATAAATCCTAAGATGTTGACATAAAAAAAAATGTCTGGGAGTAGATAGTCATGGATTTGGTCTAAGATTTCTAGATAATAAATTAAAGGGAACATAATTTCTCTGAGAGAAAATATAAAGAAAGTAAATGAGCATGGGCTATGGAGGTCAATGCACCCATGTTTGAATTTTAACTTCAGTAACTTTATCAAAAGTTCAAAAATGAATTTTCTCTTTTAAGGCTCATATTTTCCCCTTATTTCAGGGAGGTAAAAATCTCATGGGATTATTGTGAAGGATAAATGTGATCAGGAATGTGAAGCCCATAAGCAGATACTGGTAAAAAGAATGAAGTGAATAAATACCCAAATCCTTAGGAGCACTGATAGAGAGAAAAGTACAAGAAGAGAAAGAAATGAAGGTGATGCATTTTCCAGAATTTGAAGACATGGGGGAAAAATGTGCCACTACTCATCCTGAAGTTTGCATATTCAGTTGAGAAGAGGTAAAAGTTTTCAAAGTAACTAAGGGAAGTGTGGTCCGACAGATAAAATGAGAATTAAAAAAAAAAAAAAAAAGACTAGAGCTAGATAGCACAGCTAGCCACAAGAAATTAAACAAAAGACTTTCTTGGAACTGGAGGGTGTTGGTGATTGGTTAATGATAACAGGATCATAGATCCCACTGCAAGGGATTTTCTTCTATCCTTTCTCTATAGCCAATGTCTAGAGCAAGAAAATAAGCTGGATTTATCCTACTCTGGAAGAAAGAGGGAAGGATAAACAACAGGATGTCATAAGAATTATGTTCATGTCAAGTGGCTCAATATATTACGTCAGACTATGGGACTCAGGCTGAGAAGGCACAACCAAGCAACAAAAGGATTGATAAGTACTCTGGAAGATTTTAAAGTCTGCGAGATAGAAAATTACCAGGTAATGCCAAATTTTCAGGTTTATCTATAAGGGTGTCATGGAGGGAAACAAAGTGGAGAAATTGGGAGTCTTGTTCACTGAACATTATTGGATGTGGTGCTGGAGTCTCTCAGACTGAAGTCAGAAATTATGCCATCGATAAGATGACACAGGTAAAGTGTACTGAGAAGTAGGATGACCTTAGTGACCTCAGGAAACAGAGGGAACTAGGGACTAAAGCCATCCATAAAAAGATAAGGAAGTTCAGCAGGTCATCTGGTATGTGGTAGGGCATTAGTCTGCTTTGAAAATGTCATCAGATATTTAAAGTGTAAGTTCTTGTTCTCTTGTGATGATGGAATTAAGATTCAAAGATTAAGAGGAAAGGGGCACAGACCTAAGAATGCCAGTGGCCCAGAGAAGTTAGAAAAGGGAAGGAAATGGATTCTTCCTCTAAAATTCCAGAAGAAACACAGTTCTGACACCTTGGACACCTTGATTTTAGGTCTTCTCACTTTAAGGAATGTAACATATTAAATTCCTGTCATTTTAATGCAGGGAATTTATAACTTAGTTGTTTTTTTCTTCCTCCAGGTGTCCCCGGGTGTGTGCATACGTTTAACAAGTGAAGCAGTTTGCAGAAGTAGAGATCACACCCTAAAGTTGCGGTCACACCCTAAAGGTCTTCAGCTATCTTGTTTGACATTTAACTTCCTCCTAGGTCTCAGCAGATTCACAGAAACCCCTCCAGCCAAGGTCTTACTGGGAGGGTCTAAGGTTTCTGTTTCACCACCAGAGGATTATCCAGAAAGCCAGGACCCCAGGGCTGTGTGGTTTGCAGAGCAATCCAGCAAAAATGAGGTTTCTCTAGTTCCTTGTTTCAATTTTAAATTTAAGTCACTAAGTTGATAATTTGGTACAGCAGCTTAGGGACCTAATAACCCTGCTCATAAATTACAAACTACTGACGCCTATATCATGGTGCACCTCCTTTTGCATTTCCAGAACGTTTTTAAATAAACCATTCACAGCAAATGTTCAACAAATGAGTATTCGAAAAGTGTATTTTGTCAATTAATTAATGTCCATTGGTTCTATGCAATATATTTTATTGTTTTAAAAAGGCCTCAACCAGGACTTGCCTTTGTGTCTCAGGCTACTGAGAGCTTGAACAAAGACCATGTAAGTTCAGGGACTCCAGGTTCACAGCAGGAGGACAGGGTGAAAAGCAAAGATGCTCTTCTCGCTGTCCTTCCCTCCCTCCTCCTTCCCTTCCTCCCTCCCTCCTTCCTTCCCTCCCTCCCTCCCTACCTCCTTCCCTTCCACCTTTCCTTCCTTCCTCCCTCTCTCCTTCCCTTCCTTCCTCCCTCTCTCCTTCCCTTCCTTCCTCCCTCCCTCCTTTTCTTCCTTCCTTCCTTCCTTCCTTCCTTCCTTCCTTCCTTCCTTCCTTCCTTCCTCCCTCCCTCCCTCCCTCCTTTTCTTCCTTCCTTCCCTCCCTCCCTCCTTCCTTCCCTTCCTATGCTTCCTCCTCCTCTCTCTTCCTTCTCTCTTAAAAAAAAAAAATGCTTAACTGGATAGATTTTGACACACTAGTTGTTTGATTGGTCTATCCTCATAACTAAGAGAATGACTGCATTATTTGAGAAACACAACTTATTTTTCAATAATTTTTTTTATTTATGGGATATTACATTATGACATCAAAAGGGTTTAAAGTGTGCATCATAGCTTGATATATTTGGGTGCTCCTTTATTGACTGCATATTTATGAGTATTATGTCTTTTATTAATCCTGTTATCATTCCATCTTTATCATATCCATTCCATCTTTATCTTTTATTTTTTGATGGAAGTCTATTTTATCTGAAATGAATATAGTGGTTCCTATTTTGTTTTTGTTGTTTTGATTCCCAGTTGGCTTGAAGTACCTTTCTCCATCCCTTTACTTTAAGTCTATGTTTGTCTTTGGCTCTTAAGCAAACCGCTTCAAATGGCATATATTTTGGGTTTTTTCTTGATCCATCTAAATTTCTCTATCTTTTGATTGGTGCATTCAGTCCGTTTACATGAGTGATTATTGAAATTTGAGGACTTGGTACTGTCATTTTGACTTTTATTTTCTGATTTTGTCTTTCTAGCTATTCTATTTATTTTTAATAGTCTTACTCTTTTAACATTTCTTGTAGGAGAGGTCTTGTGGCAGCAATTCCTTCAGCTTTTGTTTGTTATGGAATAACTTTATTTCTCCCTCAGACTTGGTTTTACAGAATATATTTTTCTGGGTTTGCAGTTTTTAATATTGAAGTATTCTAAAAACATCATTTCATTCTCCATGGGCCTGTAGGGTTTCTGCTGGGAAGTCTGATGATAGCCTGATGGAATACCTTTATATGTTACTTTCTTTTTACCCCTTACCACTTTTAATATTCTTTGTCTTGGAATTTTTTATAGTTTCACAATTATATACCTTGAGTAGATCTTTTTGCATTTAGATAAATAGGCTTTCTGTTGACTTCATTTACTCATATGTTCATTTCCTTTTCAGGTTTGAGGAGTTTTCAGTAATTTTTTTTTTTTAATATGTTCCCTGTCCTCTTCCTTTTCTCTTCACTTCTGGGATACCCATGCCTATTTGCCGTCCCCAACTGAGTCGAATATTCATGATGTGTGTTTTCATTGTTTTTACACTTTATTTCTCCTACTTGGCTTATTTACACACTTCTATTCTCCAGTTCGCTGATTTTTTCCTCCATGTCGTCCAGTCTATCTCCATAACTTTTTTCAGTGCTCTTGCTCTTGTTTATCAAATTCTTTATCGCCTGGATTTATTAGTTTATTTTGTAAATCTTCAGTTTCTGCCTTCTGTTCCTGAGTCGTACTTTTGAACTCATTGGCTTGTTTTACTGAATTCTCTTGAAGTTCTTTGAATTGTTTTTTGAATGTTCTTTTATCTCTGAGTGTCTTTATGATTGCAACTTTGAATTTTTATCTGTCAAAAAGAAACAATCTATGTTTCAAAAACTGGTTTCTGATTGGATGTTATTTTCCTCCATATCCATGATTTCTTGAGATTCCAAGGGTTTCTTTTGCCCCATGGGATATATCCTTGCTGAGCTGCTTACCCACGCTTCCCCTTGACAGGTTGTGCTTAAGTTTTATTTCATGTTTGTCCTTTGCAGGCTTCTAGTATGATTCTTTTGTTGTGTTGGGCAGGGGAGTATGACTTCTGGGTGGTGAGGTGTGCTCAGGCTGGAGAAGAAGGGTTACTGTTATATTTAGGTAAGAATGGGTGTGCATGGTTCTGCTAGCATTAACTGGACCCGTTTCTCTTCCCTGAACCTCCAGAATGATATCCAGTAGTCCACAAGCTGTAGTATTTGAATTCCTCTCCATTAGAGCTGACTCCTGAGGGTTGGGGGAACGGGAAATTGCATGCTTCTGTTCTCTCTTGTCCTCTTTATGGTGTCCCCAGCCAATGTGGGGGATGGTATTTCAGGTCAAGGCCCCACTCTATGGGCTTCCCTTTAGTCAAGTGTGTACATCTGCAATCTTCTCCCCTCCTGGAGCTCCAGCTGGACTTGTAGTTCATCGGAGGGTATGCTGGCTAAATTGCCTCCACTCGCCAGCAAAGAATCCATACAAAAGCCGCTCCTCCATGCTTTGCTTCCCCTGCTGTGCCCCAGGCTACATGTTATGACTCCCAACCACCTCGATCTCACAGGGATCTGCGCCCACTCCTGTGCTCTCTAAAGGCAGTCACAATGCTGATGAGCCCCCTATCAGTGTCTTTGCCAGAAAGAAAGCTGGCGCTGTCTCCCTGACTCCCTGTCAACCTCTCCCTTTCTCTGTTTTCCATAACTTCTAAATTATCAAGCTTCTTGGTAAGTTACAAAAGTAAAACTATCGGGGAGTAAGTCTGTTAACTCCAAAATACGTCTTTTGGAAAAACAAAATGGTAAAATGGGCTCAGGAATGGTTGTGGTTATGAAAGATATGACATGGTAAAAAAAAAAAAAAAGTTTCTAAGAGTGTCTTCCTCAGTAAACTAGGAAAATCTAAACTCTTTAATATATTAGTGGTGAGATCGGAACCTTAATCTGTACAAAGGTCCTATCTTTGTTTAGTGTGTCATTCCTACTTCCTGTGGTTGACCTTTCCACCACAGCTAACCACCATCCTTAGCGTCCTTTAACTGGGTATTTAGGCTGGAATCTAATGCCACCTGGCAAGTTACTCAGCTTAACTGTGTTTCTCTAAAAATTTCAAATTCACAAATATACTTACACATTCACTTTTCTAACTAAACACCATTCTAAAGCTTCTTTTCATTTTTTTCCCTTTCATTTTCAATATAGTTTTTTCTAAACACAATGTGGAAAAATATATTTTATAAAAAATTATTTTAAATATTATACAAAATTATTGTGTAAGATATGATTTCACTCACATGGACTCAAAGACTCAATGTCTTTTTAAATTTACTTTTTCCTCACATGGCTGAGCTTAAATTCATTTTATTTTAAGGTAGGGTTATATAGTTCACTTAGTTTTACCACTGAATAATATCCTAATATATGAATATACCATAAATTCTTACTCATTCTATTGGTGGTAGACATTTGATATGCTTACAAATTTTTTAATTGGGAAAAAATGGCAGAAATATTCTTGTGCATGTTTTCTGGTGCACAAGAAGAGTTATCCTGGAATACAAACTTAAGAGTAGATTTGCTGTGCCACATGGTATATGATTCTTAAATTAAGTTTTCCTAGTGGTGCATACGTGGATCAACATTTTTAAACCATGTTCACTGCTGGTAAGGCAACAATGGACTTACCAGGCAGAAAGTACTGTTCTGGAACAAAATTTCAAGTTTCTTCATTAAAAATACAGTTGTGGTTGAGTTCATGGGTGGCATGTTTTGCTTCTGTTGCCCAGTGTTTGCAACCAGTGGCCTACATGGCTAACAGCAATTCTCCAGGGACTCTTAAAAACATGTAACCTCTTAAGTACCAGGGCTGAGTTTTTAAGAGGTACTTGAAAAGCTGTCTGGTTGACCAGATGTCTTCACAGGGATATTCTTCATTTTTTTATACAACTATATAAAATTTCATTGGGTGGGTATATCAGTTCATTTAACTAGTATTCTAATATTATGGGTGTATTTATAATTAAACTTAAATAGTGGAAAGTTTACAATCTAAAATTACAAATAAAGTAAGTTTAATTATAATATTTTGGAACAGTAAACAATGTTACAACAAATAACCGCACACATATTTTAGTGCGGGTGGGTGAATATCCTTAATGGGATTCTTGAGTTAAATGTAAATGAAAATGTAGTTTTTCTTCAGTATTGTCAAATTTCACCCCATAAAAGTTGTACCAGTAGATAAATATGTAGTTAACTTGATAGGTGAGAAATGGTGTTTTGTGCATTAGTATACTTTTGATTGGTGTTTTTCTTATCATAATGGGGTTGAATATCCTTTACAAATTTAAGAGTGCTTTCTCTATTTCTGTATCTTGGGAGTATGTGTGTGTTTGTGTGTGTGTGCATGTGCGTGTGTGATGTATATGCATCTATATTACCTGTTTAGCAGTTAGAATATTGCTTTTCCATAGTTTTAAAGTATATTAAATACATATTGTGTATGCTCATTTTACATCTGCAATATATATTGCAAATATTTTCTCCCAATTTATGTTATCTTTTAATTTGTTTTTATTTTGCCAGGAAGATATTGTTTTCATTTGTACATAAGAAAATATATATGTTTTCTAATATTGCAATGAAATCAACAGTCTTTGTCAGAAAGCCTTTCACCATTCATTTTATGAGGAAATTGTGTTTTATTTTAATTCTTGAATGACTTTTTATATCAGATAAATATCAATTTAGGTTTTATTCATAGGTATGGTGTGCAGTATATATGTATTACTTTATTTTTACTAGATGAAGATCTTTAGTTTCCTCCAAGCTCCCATCATCTGGTTTTGCTATTACTATATTCAGGATTTTAGAATTTGATGGCCATATTCCTCGTTCTTATTCTCTGAGAGCGTGTAATGTACTCAACATGTCTATTTCTAAAAAGGCTGGTAGGCTTGTTATTTCCTTTGTAGAAAGATTTGAAATATCATTCAAGTTTTCTAACTTTTACAAAGTTAGAAAAATTTCTAACATTTACAAAGAGAATTTCCTAGGCTATCTGAAACAGCATCTAAAAGTGAGTGACTAACGTAGGTCTGTTTTTCTCCTATTCTCCTGCATCAACTGATTATATTTTAATCCCTAGATATAAGCACCCCTCACACAAACCAGATCAACATTCCATCTGTCACCTTAGAGACAAGGAACTCCTAGGTTTTTTCTCTCTTCTCTCTTAGTATCCTTTTTAGTTCATCATCTTGGTAGGAATTGGCCTAATTATTTACTATATCAAAAATACAATAATCTTTAAGATGCCTAGGTCACAATTGTAGTGAAGAAACTAAAGTCAATAAAATCAAGTAACAATGATAACATGGTCTGCAAGTTCACATACAACCTCAATGAATTTTACTTGCTCCTCAGTGACACCAAAAATGTAGACATGAAGCCAGGACTATGAAAATGAAAATATAAATAATAAATAAATAAGATATCAAAGGAATGCCACACAAACATTCTGTTGCTGTAAACTGTTTTGGATACTTTTCTACAAATAAGTAAATTATATTTCCTTATTCAGGCTTAAATCATATTCCATGAATAGCTACTTCTTTTAAATTATTATATAGATTTGCATGGGATTTAAAAGGTATAAGTAGTAGAAGATGTACATAGACTAGTATCACATACTTATACCCTGCTTACTATGCTCTCTGGGGATTTTTGCTGGTTTACAATTTTAGACTTAAAGGCAAGTTTTCAGCAATGATTTCCTTGAATATGTCTCTATTCCCTTCTTTTTCTCTTCACCATCTAGGATACCCAGTATTCTAATGTTGCCGTCCCTGATGGTGTCAGATAGCTTTCCGAGTGTTTCTTCGATTTTATTTTATTTTTTTGCATTTAATTTCTTGTTCTTTCTCCTGGTTCCTTTCTGCATTACTATCCTCTGTATCACTAATCCTTTCCTTCATTTGGGTTATTCCATTTCCATAGCTTTCTATATTATTCTTAGTTTCATTATCCTCCTTATATCCTGTATCTGTTATTGTCTGTAGAACTTCAATTTCAGCCTTTTATTGCTTATTTATTTGCCTAAGATTCTTGTTTTATCTGAATTTCCTTTTAACTCTGAATTTCTTTGATTACAAACTTGAACTTTTTATCTTTTAGAAAGAACCAGTCTTCCGTGTCTTCAAAGTTAATTTCTGGTGAGCTGTCATTTTGTTGTGATTCCATTTCCTGAGGTTTCAAGGTGTGTCGTGTTCCGCCCTCCCCACCATGATATGGGTTCTTGTGGATCAACAGCTAGCTTTTTTGTTTGTTTGTTTTCTGCCAGGGAGTGCTCTATTTTTGTTTTATTTTATATTTTTGACCCCTACAGGCTTCTGTAGTGATGTTTGCTGTGTCAGGGGATCACCGTGACTGCTGGGTGGGGGTGGAGGGGGGGGAGGGGCAGTCTAGGAGCCTGTAGCTTTTGCAGCCTGGTGTGGTGGGAAGGCTTGTTTTGCTGTAAGTCTACTGGCTGGGGCTAAGTGACCTGAGCCTGCTGTGTGCACTTGGATTCCTTTTCTTCACCAAACCATCAGGACTGAGTCCTTTCTACAGGTGGCTCCTCCAGGGTCTTAGACACTGGATCCCAAATCTCAAGGGGCCTGAGCCTCAGGGTGTGTTTTGGAAGGAGTGCATCACCTCTGTGATCCTGTTCTTTCTGGCCCCAATTTTTCTAGCCAAGAGTTCATGCTGGCAGCAACCACAGAAACCCCTCCCCTGCTCCGCTTGACTTAGGCTTGCTGCTCCCAGCTGTCTGCATTTGCACTGCTGGAGGTAAGCAGGGCTGCCTTTGCAGTTTCTGCAGGAGAGAAGCAAGACGGTGATGGGGGTCATGCAGCTGCAAGCCCGGTTTGCTGGAGACTGATAGACCCGTGACAAAAGAGACCGAGACAAGGGAGTCGGGATAGTCTGAGGCATGACTTTATTGTTCCATGTGCAGGCCAGGAAGGCTCACAGCCGGGTGAGCATTCCACCAGGCTCAGATCTTAGGACACTTTTTATAAGGATATGCAGCTATTGTTTTTGAACCTGGGATAACTGGTCCCAGATGATGTAACGCAGGACACGGTTATGCAATTGATTGGCCTTTGTTTTTCAGAGCTGGGTCAATTATTTCTGCCACTAGGATGTGGTTGTTTGCCCAGGTCAGCGCAGGAGGCGATTGCCACCTCTGTTGATTATGTCTCATTTCTGTTGGCTGGTCTTGTGACTGTTCAGAGATCAGAGTGGCCTCTCTGCACTCTCTGAATATGCTAACATGCCCTGCTAGGCTCCAGTAGCAGGCAGGTAATCTCTCTGTAGGTGCCGTGAGCTGAGAGCAAAGACCTCACCTTTCCTGCCAAACTTTCCTTAACTTCCTGTCTCTGTTCAGTGCCCGTGCCTCTCTCACCCTCCTGTAGGGCCAGCTACTAGACTCCTTCCGTTCTCCAAGTTCCCCTGGTTGGCTGCAAAAGTTCCAAGATGCCTCTGCTTGTATGGGCTCTGAAAAACTGAGATGTGTGTGTGTGTGTGTGTGCCTGTGCGCTCGCGGCATCTTATGTCAGCTATCTGCAGAAGTCATCAGATGCCTTCTACTGCATACCCCTGAGTCCTGAGTCCCAAGAACTGTTTGCTTTTGAAAGGGTTGACCCAGATCTAAATGTAAGGCAATAGTATGATCATGAGTCTTCAATAACATCACTACTATTTTCAGAGAATTGTTAGCTAAGAATGTGAAAGAATGCCAGCCTAGAAAAAGGAATTTTACTTAAGTATGCAGATGATATTTTAATAGCCAGCCAAACCACAGAGACCTCCAATAAAAATACTTTCCTCACTTTAAATTTCCTAGCAGAAAAAGGTTTTTTTAATTTTTTTTTTTTGTCTTTTGAAGCAAAAGACACAGACTATTCAAACTAATATAAAATGCTTGGGACTTGAGTTATCTAAAGGACAAAAATTATGTAATACCGGATCAAAGAAAGACCTTAAACACAGTGGCTGTATCCACCACCCACAGGCAGCAACATGGATTTCAAGGAATGTGTTCCAGATACGCAGCTCTCAAGGGAAGTGACCGTGAGACTTTGGATTGGACAACTGAATGCAGTCTGCTTTTTAACAGCATCAAGTGAAATCTTTTAAGGGCTCTATCCCTGGGTCTTCTAAATATAAGAAAGCCATTTAATTCATGTTTGCCCATGAATGACAAGGTATTAGCCTTGGATTGTTAACCCAAACTTGGGTGACACTGGGCAGCCCATTTTTTCAAACAAATGGGCATAGTAACCCAGGGGTATCCAGTCTGTCTGCAGACCGTGGCAACCACCGGTGATCGCCTACAGAAAGCCAGAAAGTTCACCTTGGGCCAACTCATTACTTTGCACACACCACATCACATACTTCTTCTTAAACAAAAGGGAGGATACAGGTAAATATGAAATCATATTATTGAATAACCTCAATGGAAAGCAGTTTCTACTTTAACCCCTTCAATTTTGCTTCCAAGTTCTATAGAAGAACCTATCCAAGACTGTTACCTGGTAATTACAGTTGTCTCCAGAAGACTTGATTTGACTTGTCAACCTTTAGAGGACTCATTCTTGAAGATGTTCACAGATGGGGGCAGCTTTATGGACATGAGCTCTGAAAAGACAAGTACGCTGTAGGAACACTTCAAGAAACATTCGAGGCCAGAGATCTTTTACTGAGTATGTTTGCAAAACAGAATTAATAGCTTTGGTTCAGGCCCTATTACTAGGAGAGGGAATAAGTCACTAGATAGATAGATAAATAGATAGATAGACAGATAGATAGACAGACAGATATATAGATACAGATATAGACTATATGCCTTTCTGGTTGTACACACACATGGAGCTATATGAAAAGAAAGGGGATCACTAACTATTGGATTAAGGAAATTGAACATGCCCAGGAAATTCTTATGCTCTTGGATACAATGATGAAACCCAGTAGAGTAATAGCAGTTTATTGCTGAGGCTCCAAAAGGTGGAGAGTTTATTACCATAGGAGCACCGGAGTCAATCAGGCCAACCAAGCAGAAAGCTGGCACTGGAAGTCCTAGAACACACATTTTTCCTTTAAGTATACAAGTAACCCTCTTTAAACTTCAATCTCAGAAGAATATTTGGAAAGATCTACAGAAGAGGGATTTGACATTGACCACCCCCAACTTCCACTTATATCCCAGGATCCTAGTATAACACCTTGAGATAAGGATGATACATAATAAGAAAGAGAAAGTACTGATTCCATACCTCTTTATTAAGGATGTAATTAACCACATCCAGCAGAGCACACTTTAAGGCAGGGATGTCATACTTCAACAGCTTCAGTCATACATTATAGGAGCGAACAGGCAAAGAGATAATTAAAAAGTGGGGCAAAAATGTGTAAACTATGCCAAAAACTATCCCAAGAAAAAAGCCTCTGCCAGCTATCAAGAAAGTCTAAACTACAAGAATTTAAGACTGGCAAGTGAATTTCAAAGTTATGCTCAGGGCTGCTGGAAATGATAAATACCTAAAAGTATTTGTTGATACTTGAAATCCCGCCCACTTTGGGATTACCTCTTTCCATCCAGACCAGTACTGAGGGAGCTTATGCCGCCAAGGTAGCCTCGGAAATTTTAAAGGTATTGGAAATATCACGGGATGGCATGCTTCCTGGAGACCACAATCAATAGAGAAGACAGAAAAAGAACCATAATCTGAAAGAACCTCTGGTTAAAATCGACATTTATTTTGGTAAGATGCTTTAGTTTCCACATTATCAAACATACGAGATAGGTTTTTATAATGTTATTGGAAAACTGAACATAGAGAATAAATCTTTCTATCCCAGGTCTTAGAGCTGGAAAAAGTCTTAAACATCTTATATTTTATATTGTGTATCATAGAAAGCTTTTGTGATTATCTAGCATTTTAAAGTGCTGGATGAGACCACTGATTGTAAAATTCACTGCAAACTAGGCTTGCAGTAAAAGCCATGAGAATGCATAAATCAGATAGACTCAGATATGCCAAAATGCTTTACAGTCATTTTTGGTTGATAATTCCTATAAAAGAAAAGTGAAAGACAAAGTGAAGAAAAAGAAGAAATTATTAAAAGAGTGTTTAAAATTCTCCCAGCTATTGCACTGGGTAGTTCCCAATGAGGGGTTATTGAACACATGACACTGTGTTCCACTTACATTAGCAGTTAAACCTTCCTGGTCCCATCGCGGCAGGCACATGATTCTCCCTACAGGCTCAGTTCAACTGAGCCTTAGAACCCACCCAGACCTAAGAGAAGAGAGTTGCTGAGATTCTCTAAGCGGTCTCTAAAAGTAAAGTATACTTGGGATTAAGTGAAATGAAACATATTTGAAAGAAAATCAGCCGTCAGAAAGGTCGGCTAGATCTTTAGACTCAAAGTTGTTCAAAATGAAGGACACAGTAAGGACAGTTGGTAGGAAGTGTCCTATAATATCCTGTTCTATAAGAAGGTTCGGAGTCTGCTATGGAATTCAGGAGACAACATGGATCATCAGATGGGTTCAATTTGATGGATCAGAGTTCTGTTGTCAGCAGCATTTCCTGGACAATTACGCCTCCTTTAGCTTGGTCTGACACCACACAGATTACCATTTGGCATATGGACTTCGAATGACATACTACAGTCATAGCTCAGCCACTAGTAATTAATTATTCCATAATTAAGATAAATGAATTGATTCATATAGACTAGTCTACAGTTATATTGAATAGTAAATTTCAGTATTACCACCAGAAATGAGATCAGGGAAAGTGAAAATTATGTTTCTGTGGCTTTTAACATCATTTTCCATCTATTCTGGCATTATCAGAATTTTAGAATTTCCTGTAAGTTCTGATAACTTCTTCATTATCTGGAAAAAAAGCAGTATTAATGCTTGTGTACTTACCTAAGCACTTGGCAGAAAACACATTTGTTGGTATAAATTTTGTTATCAGTTCCACAGATTGGTTTCCGTTCATAGACACATGCACATCTAGGGTTATATACAGAACAGTCTGGGTGCAAAACAGAGAGTCAACATGCAATTTAGGAATGTGCTTAGTGAGGCAGTACAGAAGAGAATGACAGTATTACATAATTTCATCTATTATCTTATGTAAAGAAACCAAACGAACAAATGAACCAAACACTATAATCTATAGAATCAAACTAGTGGTTGCCAAAGGGTCGGGGGGGAGAAATAACGGAACCATTACATGATAAAGGAAGAACTGGACTGTGGCGTGAGTCTCACGTATTATATACAGATGATGATTTACAATGATACACATCTTAACCTATATGATGTCATGATGCAATGTTTCTTTGATAATATTAAATAATTCATCATAATGAACTTTTTTAAAGAAATGTTCTTTATATTTTATACAAAATGCAACATGCACCATAGCAGTATATTTTCATTGAGGTTTAAAAATAAAAAATCAAGATATCTATAACACATGTAAACATAAAATATTATTTGTGTATTTTGCAAACTCAATACTTTTCTTTATAAATGTTATACATGAAAGAAGGTATTTTTTACAATTCATCACGTGGCCACACTTCTCCTCTGAACTGAGCCAGCTTTAACCCATTGATTAGCACCAGAACAATAATAAAACTTAATTTTTTATAATCTCCAGTATTTCTGAATGTATTTTCACTACATTAACTTTACAGCTTCTTATTATCACTACAGATATAAGTATATACAAAAATGTATATAACCATCTAGGTATAAGTATATGCCATCTAGATATATCTATAATAGGTATAAGTAAATACCATCTAAGTATATCTATAATATGTTTGGAGTGGAGATTTCATAATTTACCTACATATACAACAGCGTGTGTATTTTGTAAGACCTAATTTTAAACATTTTCATAATATTTATCTATTTGTATTTTAGAACTATATTTCATTGTCTTTATATGCAATATTTCAATGTGTGAATATATGGCAAAATGTTTTTATCTACCTTTAAGTAGAAAATTCTTTTTAATCTTCTTGCCTTGTTAGGATACATGATGATTCTTTTAGAGCCTTTAACCCAAATCACACGCTTTTATATTGCAAAGACTATTTCCAATACTGGAATTTTTGACATGAGGGATAGTTTTGCCTTGTTTGTAATGCCATTGGTTGTATATGACTGGAAAAAACTATTTCTGGAACTTAGAATAATAAAAATAGTTCTTTTTTTTTATGAAATCAATCATATTTTCAAGGATGATTCTTTACTTTTCATTTTGTGAAATCTGCTAATATAAAAATTTTAAATTGCAATTATAATTTCCCAAATTAATCAATATTAACTTACTGTTGTAACATTGACTGGTAGATGCAAAGCAGCCATTTCTGTAAACACAAAAAAGAAAATATTAAGAAGAGGAAGAAGAGGAAAGATCTCAAAGCAGGTGGGATTCACATATTTCTCTAAGTCATAAAAAACTATATAAATTGTTTATAAAAGCCCCTCAAAATAATGGGGCAAGTCTTTTGTGGCAGTATCAAAGCAGTTTAATTCACAAAATAACCTTAAAACTAAATCTAGAAATATAATTCCAATTTAATCTCTCCCACAGACTTGAAATACTTCTCTTCATGGATCGAAGTTATTTTTGTCATTGTCATGACATTTCATCTCTATTCTGGTGAGTAAATGATCTATCCCGGATGAAGCATTTCATTTATTTTGGAAATTCAGCAAACATTTGCTGCAATCCAGGAATGGAGGATTTTGTTTAATTGGGTTTGTAATCTCAGACTGATAAAGTGTAAGAGAGCGTGCTACAAATGACTTTTTTCAAAACCATCAGTCCACTGCTGTTTCTCATTTCCCATTAAGAGAGATGGAGACAGCTGTGCTCCTTCCAGAAATAAAAGTGAATGTAAGGGAAGAAAGAAACTCCGGCCCTTACAAAGGCAAAAGAAGAGACATGTAAACCAATTCATCATCATACATTAAAAAACTCACTTTTTCTTCTCATGTTGGCATATGGTAGACTCTGTTAGGCTGGCCCAGGGACAAAAGCAGCAGCGGCCATGCCCAGGAAAACGGCAGCCAAGCCCGGGAAAAAGGTGGATGACATCAGAATAAGAGATGCAACCCCCACACCTGGATTCACAGGACCAATCCCCAGTCGCGAAGTAGGAAGCCCGCGAAATTCCTTTGCTTAAAGAGAGCGCTCCCCTTTGTTCAAGTGCGACTTCCCCAGCCCTCGTTCTGCGGACTTGGGAACCTCGCCCAGGTGTGCAAACCCCAATAAAGCCCTGGCTATTCAACTTTTTGTCTAATTGACTTTTTTCTCCTCGTGGAGCCGGGAAAAACCTTACACTCTTGTCTACAGAGGATTAAGAAAAAAGTTAAATTCAGATAAAATTAAGAAAATGTAAATACTTTCTTTATCTGGTATTTTCTCCTAAAAAGTTAATCATGAAACAAAAGACAACTGTAATATCACCTTCCAAACTACACTAGGAAGTCTCAAACAAGCATTTGTGGTTGTTCAAAAAATATGCAAAAAGCAGAAATTAAAGCACTAAGAATAAAAATATGCAAAAGGCAGAAATGTAACAGCAACTGCTAAATTTCAGAAAGGCTTTTCTCTATACAAAACTGTCTGCAATTTTAAATGCAAATCAACATGAATTATTCTGATGAGGGGTTCTGGAGTTCCTGGGCAAATGGTTCAAGAAAGAATTCTTGAGCATTAAAGCATAGTTTTATAAGTTTATTAGAGAAAGTGGAGGAGACAGAAAGCAAAAGCAGGAGAGTCTCCAGGGCAGGGAGGCTGCACTGCAGGCTGGGGCGGGTTAGATTTACACTCTCAGGTAAGGGCTTCTGGGTGGATCCCTTTCCCGTGTCTAGGAAGTAGTCTCTGACATTCTTGTCTCCTTTTTTGTTTTAGGGAAAACACTAGGCTGAGGAAAGGATTACACTAATTTTTCCAGAGAGTTAACAAGATAGGTTTTTTGCCTCTAGTGCTCAGGAACTGACCTGTCTCTGTGGAGTGTGGGTGAGGGCATTTCAAGGTCCCCCATGACCTTTATTGGTCTGAAGGTCTTAGTCTAAAAAGAAAACCAAGAGAATGCTGCTTTGGGGCCTTACATTTTCCCCTATAATTCCATGTGGTAACTTGCAATTATTTTGCCAAGGTTATAAGTTACAAACATGGGGGGGTGGGGACCTTGATATGTATTTCTTTTTAAAAAATTAACATTTTTATATCAAAGAAATGTTAACTATAACCCAAAACCAAATACATTAAGTGACTGAAAAAAAAAAAACAACAAAAACCCCATGTCCTCCTCATCAGAAAAAAAATTTTTAAAAAGCATAGTAAAAGCTCAACTAGAAACCCATGTATTAAGGATAAGCAATGAGAAAATGAAGATACCAGTGTTATAAACTGGTGCGAAACAGAATATTGCACTAAACAAGGTAAGTATCTGAAAGACTAATACTAAATTAGACTAGTCAAACTAACCATTTTACTCAACTGTACAGACATGGTGCAAAGATATCTCCTTAAAAAGAAAAAAACTGTTTGAATTTGTCACTGATGCAAGAGACATTAAAAATACCCAAAACTTGCTAATCAAATGCTAAATGAACTTAGCATCTGAAACTGGACATAAGTTTTCTTCCTAGGATTTCCTTGAAATGACTCCTCTGAAAATCTGACAGGAGCTTATTCATCAGTGAGCAGGACTGAGATGACTTGAGCAGGCATGAATTTTTTATTTTAGACATCCAATCTAGCTTTAGTGTCTAGAATCTATTCTTTTAAGTTTTCAAATAGACTTATCCAATATACTTTCAAGACAAAATAAAGCACTATATTCTTTATAATATTTATGCTAAGAGTTACTTGCATATGTTATGCTAAGACTTATCACTCCCCTGGGGAATATTCTGATTTCTTCTATGTAGACCATAGAACTTAATGGCAGGCAGCAAAAATGGAATAAACTTCTGACTACTCATGAAAAAAATTTCAGAATATTATTGTTTCTCGTTATCATAAAATATTATCTAATAGCCAAAACATTTACAACAGCTATCCTAACAAACATACAAAAAAAACAAAAATACAGTTTTTGTTACAAAAAATCCAGATGTGTTCAAGTAAATGAGTGCAAAGGTTTGAAAATAATTTTTCTCTATTTAACCCAAAATTCAGGTGACATCCCAGCTGAATAAAACAGAAAACCTCATTTTGTAAAATCAGTTATTTACTGTTCTTACTGCTTTTTTTTTCTAGGGCCCTCTGTCTCCCATTGTGTATTTCCAACAAGTATGTTGTAATATTTGCCTTTTTTCTCAACCACTGCATTATTTCATACTGAATTATGATAGTAGTATATTAGTTGTCCAAATTTTTGAATTAATAGTTGGATACTTTCACAGTTAGTAGGAATGTTTTGCCAAAGTTATAAGTTCAAATTTCCAGAATTACAAAACTTAAAACTTCAAATCAAAACAAAAAGAAATAAAAACTTTTAAAAAGAAAGCTCACGTGATACTCCTTACTTCTTACCCTTAAATCCAATATGATTTAACACTCAGTAGTCGTTGAAGTAGGCTTATGCGGACTGAAGCAATTCCAAAATTAGTTTTTGTTTTAAAATGAGGTGTGGATAAAGAGTCTGCAATGGTAATAGAATTTTATTTACTTTTTGTCAATAGGGCTTATAACTTTTCCTTTGTTTTTAAATTGCAGCAAGCAGGTTCACAGAGGATGGATACCATGTTTACTTGTCACAACTCTGTTATTTAAAAGATAAAACTGTGCTAAGGCCACTATAAACTTGATATTGTATCTTTGTATGAAAGCCGTCTGCAATAAAAATCATCACCCCAAATATGAAAAATGCAACACTGGCACACACTGGTGGCCCAGCTGTTTAGTACATTAGGTATAGTCCACATATATCCCAGGGTCCACAGTTCAAGACCCGACCCAGGGGCGTGGGCTGGGGGTGGCAGGGGCGCGGGTTGGACAAGAGGCACTGTGGGGAGAGCAGAGGGAAGGTTGAGGAACAACCAAATTTTAAAAAATGCTTAAAAAAATCAAACAAAAAACACTGTTAAGAATTCAGGGACAGGACCTATTAAAAATAATGGGTTAAAATTCTGGAAACCACATGTCAGGAAGAAAGTTGGAATTCAATGTAATGATCTGTTTTTAAAAGCTACTGCCTGAGTATGAGGAAGGCAGTAGTATATAGCAGAATCTTTTAAAATACCATTTTGACTTCCAGTTTATTATTTCAAAGGTCACAACTTGAATATAAGACATTAAATCAGGATATCTTGCTCTGCCATTAAAAGCATTAAAAGTTCTGCCTTTAGAAAAGTAGAAATTAAATGGTCTTGAGATATTTCTAAAAATATCTCAGGTTTTCTTTCTGAGAAAGTCGTTCTTGCAACAAAACACCCTATAATCACAGAAAGCAAGTATAGAACAGCATGTCACAAACAAGATTGACAATGCAGTGGTGCATGGGCCAAGGTAAACATTCATCTGGAAAAAAGAATAGGTAGAGGTTTTTCTAAAAATTTAATTGAGACTGGGTTTCCTGTTTTGGGACTGTTTCTTTGATACTCCTATGCACACGACAAACAATGCCTTAGGAAATTACAAATGACGTTAAAATTGTTTAAAAGTGTTCATCATTTGTTTCTTTTAGAAAAGATGACCAATTTCATAAAATAACCATAAATGGGGACTGAAATGCGACATGTAAACAAAAGTAAAAATTGTAGTCTTTCTAGTATTCGCTTTATTCTGAATTTTAATTTTTTTAATTTTAAATTTAATCCTGTTTTTAAACAGCATCCAAATGAAGTGAAATCAGAATATCCGAGCAGACTACCCTAACTACTGCCATGATTATCTCATTCAGATGCTCTCTACGTATAAAACAAAGTACTGTGTAAGTGACATACCTAATTATTCTCTAGGTCCCACTCTCAAATTTTGTAAATACTGAATAAAAGCATTTTATTAGTCATAGGACCATTACTTTAAATGTCTAACTTTTTTGACTTCAGTCTGGCAGCTCTCCTGACAAGTTTTTGAATAACCAAAACTCAGATTCTCTTCACTTCTTTTCTCATCTTCACAACCTTTGAGGAATAAAGCCAAAAACAGAAAGGTTCTTAATGCAAGAAATACTTCATTTTCAGTTTCAGTATTATACACTGAAACTACCACTTTAACCACATTTTTGTTGAACTCTGTTCATAGATTGATGAAATCAAATTTCTTCTATAAACAATGAAAGAATTAACAAACATTCTAAAATTGTATATGAGGACTAGAGAGAAACCCTTTAAAAGAAAAAGCCACAGCATTTCCAGACCTCGGTATTTTAATATCAGACTTATTACTTGTTGGACTTGGAACATAATAAACTGAGTTCTAAGATCACAGACCATCATACTCATCTTTGTATCCTTGAGGTATAAAACAGAGCCTCCCCCATAATGGCGGGAATTTAATCTACTGAAAGAGTGTTTGCATTAACAAAAGTAAATGCCTGTAAGTGATTATACTTTACTTTTTTGTAAAGCATTCTTTGCATTTATTTTTAGCAATAAATTACTTCAAGCAGAACTTTAAAGGAAAACTCCACAAACAGAAGGACACATAATGTACTTACACACACACCACACACCCCTTTAAGTCATTCCATTAGAGAAGAAGGTTGAATTCAGAGGACAAAAATCAAGAACTATAGCTCAAGAGATGGGAATATTCTAATTAAAATAATTGCATGTTATAACAGTACTCAATGCAATGGGATGCTTTCATTTTGAGTTTGTTTTATCTATTGTAGCTAAGATCATACTTTTTATAATTTTCCCAGAAAGTCCTTCCCCTTCACTTTATGGTCTACATAAAATTAGTTTACATCTATTCTTTCCTGTGAAACCACTCCACCCTATATATTAAGGAAAGCATCTCTCTCACTAACTGCTTACCTGGCTGCCTTTTTCTATCCTGCGAGTAGCTAGCACATACGGACCTTGCAATATTATTGTTTTCTGTGCCTTTCAAGTGTCTGCTACACAGAATTCCTCACATTCTTCTCTCCGAAACCTCAATATTAACATTATCCTGTTTTTTCAAGGTTTTTCTATTTGGCTGTTAACAGCTTCTCTTACCTTCACTAATATCATTCACCCGCTTATTCATTAAAGATGCTGTCAACCAACTTACAATTCCTCTCCATCCTAAATTTTGCCACCATTCCGGATGATATAGATATCAACTTGAATAACCCAACCTAAGTTATATCCTCAGTCCTTGACTTCCACTTCTCTAATGACTTAATTTATTCCATCTCTGCCATCCACTTCCATGCAGTTAGTCCTTATCATCACTCATAACTATTCCATTTCTAAAACCATTAATCCAAGTATTTCACACTGAGATCACAACTTGTTCAACTCCATCCACCACAACCATCTTTGACTTCACTGGGATGAACAGCTCACAGACCCCTATACTTTCTCTCAATGATTAATACTTTCTTTTTAATTTTTCTCTTTTCATCTAGTTTAGGTATATGATAAACAATTGTCAAATCTTTAAACTCCCAGATCCCTCTGGTTAGTAAAACCGTAATCCTGGATGAAAACAACATTCTGAGTTTTTCATCACAGCACCCAACAGCCAAAAAATACTTGAGGTATTCAACCTACTATAAATTCATTCTAACAAACTCCAGAGGGTCTCTACACTTTGCAGCAATGTTACCATTGCTTTTGATTAATTCACTTTATAATGACTTTTTTGAGCTTCTGCTTGCATTCCTAAAACATCTGATTTTTCTAGCCCCCTTCTTTCAATTTCATGGAAAAAGTAAACGATATATAGGAAGCATCATTATTCTATCATGAATGAAAACTTATTTAAACTGCCTAGCCTATATTAATAGAAATACAATATAAGAAACACCCCTACATACATGAAGTTAAACTTTTAACTGTGTTTTGAGTCTAATCCTCTCTTCCCTTTCTAGAACCTTTACTATAGACTATCAATTTACTCCAGCACAGGCAATCCCTTAAATAGATTTGTTTCCCTTTGGTTTTTAAAATATGATCGAGTCATTTTCATTAAAGACAAGGAAAATAATCTTCACCACAAAGTTCACTAGCAGCACAGTCTCCCACTGTCTCAGAGCAAGTGTTCACATTTGTCCACTGTCTCCATGTCTGCCTGCCACATAACCCCAGTGTGATTTCCATTCTCATCCATCCACTAAAAGCTGGCAGAAAGGACACCACTGATTTCCAAAATTCTGAGAACAATGAATTTTTCAGCTTCATTTTACTTAAAATCTCAGCAGGATTTAACTTTGCTGACTACATCCTTATTGAAACATTTCTGCCTTGGTTTCTATGACAGGATACACTTCTTAGAAGGCTCATCCACCTCTCATCAGCCAGGAAATATTAAGTGTGCAAGGTGGAGTTCTAGGTGAGCGCTTCTTTTCACCATATACTTTTTAGCATGATGTAACCTTATATGTGTATACTGTGTTAATTTGCACCCTAAACAAAGATGACTCAAAAACTCCTTTTAGCTGAGATCTTTTAGTTCCAGACCTAAAGTGTTAACTGCCAACTTGACATCTCTTCTTGAGTGTGCTTAAAATCACCTCAAACTCACACTTCAACCCATGCTCCTAACCCCTAACTAGTTCCTTTTTTCAGTGTTTCATATTCTTTTCAGCTATAAACCTGGGGATGATATTTAGAGATAGCTCTCTTTTCTAATTTCAATAAACCTATTAACAACGTCTGTTAATAGGTCTCCTAGTTAACTCTCAAAATGTACCATATTATTTTTTTTTAATCTTAACCTCCTAGTTGTGTTGGCTAAGTTTCTCTATATTCAATCTTGCCTTCCTGTATCAGTTATTTACAACACAAAGTGCTTTTGCTTTTTGTTTTTTTAAGTAAGTAGGCAGGGAGGCAGGAAAAGGATGAAGAAACATGTTATTTTATTTTTATTTAGGTGTTCACACTGGCTGCTCCCCCAAGACTGGGACTTGAATCCAGGGATATGTGATCTACACTCTTTTGGAGGCAATTGATCTAACCACTACTTCACCAAGGTATTCAAAGGAATTTATAAATATACAGATCTGATGTCACAGCTTTACTTGGTTCTCGTCAATACTTTCAATTGCTTTTAGGATGGCCACAGACCTTCTTTTAGTCTCTTTCCTCACATCTACCACCTTTCTACTTGCTTATTCTGGTATGCATGCTCTTTATTCCCCTGTTGGCTTGTTAACATTATCACATCCTTCTGATTTTGGCTTGACTGTCATTGATCAACTCTTTCCTGAAAATAAAAGTGTGCTCTGTAGGCACATTTCTATTTCCACGAAAGACATTCTGAGAAATTAAGTATACTGTAAATTAGACAGTCACAAAACTCTTTTTAAGGAAAGTGATAATTAAAAATTACGTAACAAGGATTCCCATAAAATACATTATAAATGTACATACCAATATCCCAAATATAACAGCGGAGATGATTAGACTTTTGCTAGTCTGATGAAACCTATAAACTCTTTCTCCCCCAGAGACAGACAACAGACACCAACTTACATATAATTTCTTGTAACTGTAGGACCACTGAAATACATTTCTGAATCTCAGCTAAGGAGAGCTAAGTTATTAACCATCATAAAAAATGATGCCTCAAGATATCATTCAATAGCCAGGTACTGAGGCCATGACAGAGACCAGAAACTTGCAGTCAGGTGGAGGGGATAGGAACTCTCTCACACTAACATACATACACACCAAGCAACTAATACAAGTGCTAAAAGAGAAAATAAAATGGTCTTACAAGAGCTTATAAAAGGGATAACTAAATATCAAGAACAGATTTTCTTGGACAATTTGCAGGAAAGAATGAAATGAACTAGTAAGAGAAAAGGGGGTTTAATATAAAAGGAACAGCCTGCGTAAAGATCAGTAGAGTGCGATGCAAGATAGTGGAGGAGGCCAGTGCAGCTAATGTAGACTGAGGGGCAGTGGGGTGTTTAACAGGAGAGATTGGCTTTGTTAGGATTGATCTTTACCAAAGCAACAAGAAGCCACCAGATAGGTTTCAAGCAAGATCAGATTTATGCTTTGAAGAGAGCAGTGTGGAGATCAGATTAGAGAAAGAGTCAACTAAGTAGCTGGGAAGACAGTACAGTAGTTCTGCTGGGAGACAGAACTTGGGAGGTGATGGAGAAGTCTAAGATCCAAAAGATAAGTTGATTTGAACTCTTCTTTTTAAAGTAAAGGTGCAAGCAGGAATGAAGGCCAACAGAGATATGCAGGCAGGAAGAAAGAGGAGGAAGAAGTATTTTATTATTTATTTCAGTTGTTCATCTTGGCTGTTCCCACCTGTCCCAGGACACGAACCTAGAAGCTTGGGCTGTATGTGGACTGTGACCAACCACTACTCCACCAGAGCATGTCCTGAAATTTCTATGAGATGGTTTCTTTTCATTCCTGTAAGTTATCTGTTATCAGTTATATTTCTTTTCTAATTGGTTTTCCTTTTTCTTTTCTTTGGGATAACTACCTTTTTTCTTTCAGAAAAGTAGGCATTTGTTTTTTCCTTAGTAGTTTTTTCCAACTTGTTTAAAATGATATCTTCCATCATCTCCACTTTTCTGTCCTTTATTCTCCCATCTTCATGTTAGAACATATGAGAATTTAGTATGGAATCTGAATACTTGCTGATTTGATAAATACACTCATTCGTCCAGCAAATATTTACTGAGCAAATATGTTTTAGATAACATACACTAAGAGAAAGAAGCAAAACAAGTGTTTCCAGAATAAAAGTACTCTTCTGCATAAAGAATAGACACCTCACTACTTCACACAGAGTGAGGTGAATTAGAAAAGACTTCCTCAAAGTCGGTTCTGAAATGGTCCGGATATTAGCTAAGTAGAAAAGAAGCCTAAAAGGAAGAGTGGCAAACAGTCAATACTATTCTGAGTAAATTTCAAATTTGAAGTTCACTTCCATTTCTGATCAATTCCCAAGGACATCACTCTGATTAAGTTCTTTTATCCTCTCAGGTAATCTAATGAAAAAATACACCAAATGTTTTCTGGAACTAGCACAAGTCTAGCATATTTTTATGAATACAGACTACACATTTTCAGAGATTCTATCTTTAATAGATCCTGGATTTCACTGCAAATTGAAATCCAGACTTTTAACAAGGCAGTAATACATTCTAGTTCAGTTTTGTTTCTTACTTCACCCCACAAATTCTCCTTAATGGAGAGTTATCTACCCTGATGCTATCCAAGGGATTTGCTATTATTATACCTTCCCTGCTTCTACTTGGTCCCTCTACCTGGTATGTCTTCTGTTTCATGGAAATAGTGATTGCAATTCCAGTATAAGGATCCTTAAAGAACAGGACAAGCATCACTCATTTTACCTTCTTTGAAAACTGTTCTGAACCTGTAGAGAGCGAGCTGCTTTCTGCCTGCTCCTGCAGTTCCCCACATCAGAAGTTCTCACAACTAGCTGAGCAAGAAGCCCATAAACAACAATTTGCAGCTGTGCCTCCATCTTCAATGTTGCTATCCCAATAACAGCAGTAGAGTTAATTGCCTGCATTCTTACCTCATTACCTCGTTGTATCCCCACCCTATAAAATAAATCAGGGAGCCAGGCTTGAGGTCGCTGCTGTTCAAACAGAGCAGTGTCCCCCCTGGCCCCCGCTTTTCAGAATGTATGTTGTCTGCCTTTCTTTAGGCTCCTGCAGCCTCCTCTCAGGGAACCTTTCTATCAGCCTTGCAGGCCGCGGCATGCACCACCAGTTTTCCTAGGCATTTTTATTGCGGGTGAATGTTGTTTACCCTTTCCTGGGTATAGGCTGAAAATAGAAAGTGTCTTACACAACTGTGTAATAGTAACATTATGTTTGCTCATAGCAGACACATATAGCCACCAAATAAAGAACTTCCTTTGTTGTAGCTCGATGACTTACATTGGTCCTTGGTCTTCCAGCTTACTTTAGATCTTCCTACTACTTACGACTTCCTACACTAGAAGCAGAAACTGGAACGGACTGCGATGGTAGCCTAGTGACATTAACATGTTATGGCGGAGGTAATGAGGCACCTGTGCTGAGAATGGATTCAAGGGAATCAGAAAACAGGAATCCGGGACAAGTATAAACACCTTTCCTATGATTTTGTTGTAATGGAAGCAAAGGAAAAGGGCCAGTTGCAGGAGAAGGAAGGAGGTTCTGAGCATCCTTCCTTAAACGTGATACAGTCACATTCAAGATCAGCAATTTATTAGACGCTATGGCTACCGACCTCCCCTTCGTCAATAAAATGCAGGTAATGTGTGAGGGTTCATGAACTGTCAGGCACTTTTGCAAACACTTGACACATTCCAGGTAATTTCTCACAACCACCGACTAAGGAAGGTATGTCATAAACTTTACAGACGAGGACACTGAACGCGGAGATTAAATGCCCATCCCTAAGTCCACAGCTAACACTCACTGGATGAGAGATCCGGCTCCGGTTTGAGTCACTAGGAAGCCCGAAGGGGAGTTAGGGCTCCGGGTTCCCCTGTACCCACCGGAGCCCAAGAAGCAGCTTCAGCGCACTCCCTACCCTGCTCCTGGCCAGACCACGCGCCCATCAGGACGCAAGCTGTTTTGGGGGCTCCAGTGGTCATTACCACAGATGCCCACACCTTGGTGCTCACCTCATTAAGAGGGTCATCATGGATCTGAGCCTTTAGATCCAGCAAGAAGATTGGCAGCTACCTGCGCAGCACATGACCAGGCTGCCACTAGTGCGGCTGTGTGGCCACGCCCCCCTCAACGGAGGCCTCTTTAGACCAAACTTCCTTCAGCAGCCATTTGTGCAGGCCCTTGACTCACAGCGAGGAAGAGCGCTGAGGAAGAGCTCTACTGGGAGCCTAGTTCCGCTCTAAAACAATCCATGTGTTGAATATAATCTTCATCAGAATTCCTACTTTTTTTTTTTTTTTTTTTTTTTTTGCTAAAATGGACAATTCAATATGAAGATTTATATTGGGATGGAGGAAGTCTATACATTCAAAACAATCTTGAAAAACAAGAATAAAGTTGGAGGATTCTGTGATTTCAACATAGTGCATGCTATAGTGATTTTTTTAAATGATGTGATGCTAGTTAAAGAGAGACATGGAACAACGAAATAAAATAGAAAAATTCAATGAACTGAATAAGTTCAATTTATTTTTACAGCAATTGTCATTCTAAATTTCTGCTATTAAAACCAAGCTTTATAGGAGATCAGGATACCGAAGTAAAGACTGAATCTCATTGGCATAGAGATGGAAATAAATGATGAAATATTGAGCTAAGACCACAAATGGATCTGCCAGATGGATGAAGTTGTGAGGGAAGGGGTTTTCCACATGGCCTGCCCATAGTGTGCCGACTTCTCTGTGCCCCACTTCCTGGAACCAAAGGGATGCATACCAAGAAATACTACAAGACAGCTGCTAGCGGCTGATAAGCAGAGAGAAAGAGTTTCGGGGGGGTTTCAATTAGCCTTTCAATTTGGCCCTCTAGGATCCCTCCGCCCCCTCCCGCAACCCTATGTAAATACTGTCTGATCAGTGGTGGGGTCCCAGACTTTGGAGAGTACTCCTCTGGGTCCACCAGAGTAATAAAAGTTGCTAAAGCATTCCAGAGTGCTGCTTGATTTGTCAGAGGAGAGCCATGACAAAAGTCAGAATTGCCTGGCAACTTGGGATCACCAAACTATGTCTTAACTGACTTGAGAGATGAAAGAAAATAACATATACTTTTTCTTTCAAGAATGGAAATCTTATAAAATATTTGGTAAGTTCTGCAGTTTATTCAATTAATGATATATGTATGTTTTAAAATATATGTTCATGATCAAATTATTGACTCATAGCACCTTTTAGAATTCAAATTTCCAGATCCCTCTCCTGGAATTTTCAGTTTTTTAAATAAAGAGGATACCAATTGTCTGACCTTTCCATAAATACCCAAGTAATGTATTTTTGTTACATCTGAAAATAACTCTTTAATGTTAGTTACCAATATAATTCATGTGTTTTAACACAATTAAAAAACAAAGAAAGGATCTTTTAATAAAGACGATCAAACATTTTATGGATTTGAATATTTATTATTATAATGCATTAGGTTTCACACTATCAAACACACAGGATAGTGTTGTTTTAATGTTATAGGACAGCTCAACTTAGAGAATTAAAATCTTTCAATCAAAGGTCTTAGAGTTGGAATGCCTTTATTATCCTGTGTTTTATATTGTATATCATAGAATGCTTTGCCTAATTACATAGAATTTTAAAGTCCTGATTGAGACAACTGATTGTAGAATCCACTGGAAACTACGATTGCAATAAGAGCCATGTATAAGTGTATATTTGCATATTCGACATGTATAAATCAGGCGGTGGCACAGGAGCCATAATGCTTAAATTCTAATGTTCCATGATAATCGCTGTAAAAAAAAAAACGATAAAGCAAGGAAAAGAAAAAAAAAATTATTAAAGAACATACAAATCACTGAGGTATTGCTTTGGGTAGTTCTCAATGACAAGGATTTAAATATGCACAGTGTGAGAGGTTGTGTTCCTTTTCTACCAGCAGCTGGACCTTCCTGATCCCCAACCAGCAGGCACATGTCCCCCTGACATGATTTTTCCTACAGGCTCAGTTCTAACTCACTCTAACTCACCCAGACCTAAGAGAGGACAGGATTTGAGATTGTCTAGTGGTTCTCTGTAAGTAAAAGAACACTTGGTGTTAAATGAGATGAAACACATATGAAAGAAAATGAGGGAGAAAGATCAGCTATGTCTTTACACTGCAAAGTCCTTCATAATGAAGTAAGGGTAGTTGGTCGAAGTGTCTTACAATACCCTGTTCTACAAGGAAGGTTTGAGGTCTATTGCGGAATTCAGAGACAACGTGGATCATCAGAGGACTTCCTTCCTAGGAGGATGGATTTCAGAGTTCTGTACAGTAGGCTTCTGTTAATTATGCCTCCTGTAGCTTGGAAGTGCACCACACAGATTATCATTCAGCATCTGGGCTTCAGAATTACATTCTGTCAGCTACCAGCCTATTACTAGCAATTCATAACAATATAATTAAGTTAATATGAATTGATTTATATCTAGTATCCAGCAGAGTTATATTGAAATGTCAAACACATAATTATAATTACAGATGAGATCAGGAAAGGTACAAATGTATTTTTGTGATGTTTACAGAGATAGCACAGTTATTTCCCATTATTCTGAGCCTTATCAGACAGCTAGAGTTCTTTATGATTTTCTGGTAATCTCTTCATTACAATATTAAGGCTTGTATACTTACAACTTATTACTGCAGAAAACACATCTGTTTGAAAAAATTTTGCCATTGGTTGCACAGATCGGTTTGAATTCTCTAGTGCAAATATGTAATCTATTTTTATATACATTACAATCTGGCTGCAAAACATAAAGAGGCAACATGTAATTAGGGAATTGTGCTTAATGAGCTAAACCAGAATCAAATTAGAGTTTACCAAGAGGGAAAGGAGGGTAGGTGCAGAAAACTGGATGAAATGGACCAATCATGTGGTAAAGAGAGAACTGGAGTGTTTGTTTAAACTTAATGTGCTAAATACAGATGTGGATTTATAATGATGACACCTTAAACCCATATAATGAACTTTTTGAATAAAATGTTCTTTATTTTAGTACAAATACCCCATGTCCCAAAATAGAATAAAATAATCTATGGTGACATTCAGAAATAAACATCGGATACCTACACCAAATAAAATATTATTGATATACTTTTGCAACCCAATGTTGTTATTTGTAAAAGGTACAAATAACTGAGTGTATTTTTATAATGTAACAGTTTGGCCCCCACTTCTCCTCTGAACGCATCCTAATCTTTCCCCTTATTTCAAACCACTAGAATAATAAAACTTACTAATTTATAATCCCCTTTTCTTTCTCTTATTTTCACTACATAAACATGATATTTTCATATCATCACCTCGGATATATGTGTATTTGCATATATGTATATGACCGTATAGATAGATATGTAATTTGTTTGCTGATGGCAGTGTTAGTAATTCACTTAAATAAACGAGAGTAGGTGTTCTCTCGTATGACCTGCTTTGTAAATATCTTAGTAATCTATTCGGATGTTTAGAACTGTAGCTCACATTCTTTATTTCTATGGACTATTTCACTATGTAAATTTGGAAATTAAGATTGTATCTACCTTTAAGTAAAAAATGCTTTTTAATCCTCAGTTGGCTAGGATAGGTGATTTTTGTTTTAAAAACCTTTAACCCATAACAAATGTTTGTATATAACAAAATTTGTGTCTAATAATGAAAGTTTGAAATATAGGGCATTTTCCCTTGTCTATAATGTCATTAGATTTATATGACTGAAAAGAGTCTATTTCTTAAATTGAGAATAATAATACAACAGTTTCATGTTTTGTTTTTATAAAACAAACTACGCTTTAAAGGATCATTCTGTTATATATTTTGGTTCTGAAATTTGCTGTTGGTACTTACACTGTAAAAATTTTAAAAAGTCAACCTTTACAATTCCCAAATTAACCAGAATTAACTTACTGGTATGTGACTGTCTAGGGAAGGAATTGAAGCCATTTCTGCAATCAACAAAAGAAAAGAAAATATTAAGAAGAACAAATCAGAGTCTCTGGTGAAAAGTAACTACTGCTTTTAGTAGCAAAATGCGATATAAATAACTTAAACAAGACACAACAAGTTAAGAGAGGAGTCATTTGTGGCGGTATCAGAATAATAAATCTACAAATAATACCAGGTCTAGAAATGTAATTACAAGTCAGTCTCTCTGTGAACAATAATGTATATACTGTTTAATCATCACCAAACGCCCCTGTGATGATACCATAGTGTGTTATTTTCGTGTTATAAAGATGAGACATCCTAGTCAGAGAAAATAAAGGCTCTATTAATGCCGCTTTATAGAGACCTTGCCTAAAGTCAGTAAATGCGAATGAATTTAGTAGTAAGTAATTCATTGATCATCAGCTCTAGTATCAGGGATTTAACAGCTCACAGCTACTTCACTCAGAAATTCATGGGTCACCTCTGTACTTTAAGGAAGATAAATTTTTCAGGAGAGGGATCTACAATTCCTCTTCTTACGGGAAGATTTAGATTTAGTGGACTTAGGCTGACAAGCAACAAATTTAATTGTCAAGCATACCAGATTTAGAAGACAGCCTCACTCCACACATATTGCATTTAGCTGCCATGCATGCTGTTAGGCTGGCCCAGGGACAAAAGCAGCAGCCGCCATGCCCAGGAAAATGGCAGCCAAGCCCGGGAAAAAGGTGGCTGACGTCAGACTGAGGCAATGAAGCCCACACCTGGATTCCCAGGGCCAATCCCCAATCGCAACGTAGGAAGCCCGCGAAATTCCTTTGTTTAAAGAGCGCGCTCCCCTTTGTTCAAGCGCAACTTGCCCAGCCCGCGACTTCCCCGGCCCTCTGCGGACTTGGGAACATCGCCGGGTGTGCAAACCCCAATAAAGCCCTGGCTATTCGACTTTTTTGTCTAATTGACTTTTTCTCCTCGCGGAGCCCAGAAAAACCTTACACATGCTAGATCCAAAAAGGGGAGAGGGAAGAGATATCTTTGATCACATAAGAAGAAAAGGCTAAGTTATGCTGCTCTTTTTAATGCAAATCGCTGCCTCCCCTCTCTCAGATGGAAAATGACAAACAGCAGTCCACTGATGAAGTTCTGAAAACAGTCGTTTGCTGTGCTCCTGTTTCACTTTATCAATTTAAGAATTGCAATCCAATCAAACTCTCCCATTCCTAGATTACAGTAATTGTTTTTCCATTTCAAAGACATGTGGAATCTTACTCCAGGATTGGAAAAGTACTCACCAGAATAAAGAAGAAATGTGATGGCAATGACAAAAACAACTCTGACCCATGAAGAGAAGAATGACATTTCAAGTCTGTGGAAGGAACCCAAGGAATGGTTACACCATATGGCATAGAGGCAAATGTCCTATGTCCCAATGAGCATTTCTTACAACAGAAAAGCATCTGCTTCATTCCCTTACACTAAAAATTAAAGTGAGTTATTCTCTCTTTTCTTTCCCTAGCCCTCAGGATCAACAAGAAATGCATGTGAACAAGGACTCAGAGAGACTTGAGAGAAAGCAGAAAGTCACTTGGCTCATTTAAGAAGAAACTGCTCATTCCCTAACCTTTGGCTTAACCCAGAAGGAACCTGCTTGAATTTAAGAAAATGCACACATTGGAATTTCAGTTTTGCCTCAGGAAAAAAAGTAGTTATTTCAGGAAAGGCCCTTCCACTGCAGTCCTTGTAACCGTGCTATACAGCAGGGCTCACTCTGTAGGTCCCACCTGACCTACCTGAAACAGAGAAGTCAGGAGATGGTGGGTACAGTTCTAAGGACTGTGCCTGTTTTGTTCCCCTGTCCTCGGCCACCTCCATCTGGCTGAGGGGGCTCTTTTATTGCCCTATTTATTGGTGAGGAGCCGGGTGGAGTAGGTCAGATGTCTCAGGCAGATAAGAGCCTGAGGGGTTCTGTGTTCTGCATCACAAAGATATATCAATAGATATCTCTGTGGAAGTTCTGGGACACTTTGATCTCATGCTCCCAGAAGTGTGGAAAGGGGAGAAGATAATAAGGATGCTTTGAAACCCTGGTAGAAATGAAATGAGGAAGGTTTTTAAGTTACTAAGTTGGAAAAAAGAAAAAAGGAGTATCAAGGCAATAAAGAAAAGAATGAGCTCAGGAGACTAATAAATAATACCTAGATACTTAGTACTTTGTAACCCTAGAAGAACATTAGTTTCAATTGGAGAATTCATTTATGTTATACTTTTTTATATTAATGAAGACTCATAAATCTCTAAGTAACAATGTTGAGAGTGCTTGTGTTCCTTTTAATTGATTTCCCCTTGGGGGAACAACTTGTGAAATTATAGCACAAATTAATAATCAGGAACATTCAAAAACCTCAGATTGAATGTCGTCAACACCAGTTTTGGGAACAGGATAGAAGACTCATGTGAATTTAAGGAGCCAGAGAAAACAGGAGTGATATGGCAACCTCGGGAGACAGTGGCCTATATTTTAAGTTTAAGTGAAAAAACAAGTCCAATTATTAAAATAACATTAATATTATTCCGGCACTCAGTTTTTAAAATTTTAAATAGAGATTGATACAAGGTTTATCGAGATATAATTGATACATAAAATTGTGTCAGTTAAGGGGCACAATATGTTGATATGATTCACATTTATTGTAAAGTGATTACCACCATAACATTCACTAACCTTTACCACAGTACATAATTGCTATTTATTTTTTGAGGTAAGAGCATTTCAGATCTATTCTCTGAGCAACTTTTAAGTAATTAATATGTGTTATGTTTATATACTTACATGTTGGAGTATAAAACATACTACATGTTATTAACTATAATCATCGTGCTGTACATGAGATATCCAGAAGGAATTAATCTCTTAACTAGAGGTGTGTACCCAGTGACGAGTATCTCCCCATTTTCCTCAATCCCATCCCCTACTAATCACCATTCTACTCTAAGAGCGTTGATTTGTTTTCATTCCACATATAATTTATAACATGCACTATTTGGCTTTCTCTGTTGACTTATTTCACTTAACACAACAAACTCAGGTTCTATCCATGTGTGATAAATGACAGGATTTCCTTTTTCTCATGAAATGATATTCCTCTGCATATATACACACATATATATGCATAAAGGAATAGAGTACTGATCTATCTATCTGTATATGTACGTTTATATCACATCCCTTTTACTAACTCATTTTTTGGTATTCACTTTTTTTTCCATATTTTGACCCTTGTGAATAATGCCATGGAATAGAAGATATTTGCAAATCATACACCTGATGAGGGATTGATATCTAAAAGATATGAAAAACCTCTTAATTCAATAGCAATTATAAAAAACAAGAAATATGACTAAAAATAAGCTGAATGAGTGAAGCTATTTTTCCAAAAAGTCAAGAACTGGTCAACAGGTATATAAAAACTGTTCAACATTACTGATAATAGAAAAGTGCAAATCACAGTACAAGTGAGATATCTGTTCACTCACATAGTTTAGAAGAGCTAGCACCAAAGACGAGAGGAAAAATGTTGGTGAGACTTGAGAACAAGAAATTCTTGTGTATTGTTGAATGTAAGTTGATGGAGCCATTATGTAGAACATTTATTGCCACTGGCATTTAAAATTTTTCATATTTATTGAATTATGCTTTACTTGCAGTAACCATCAAATATTTCTGCTTTGTAGTCAACTCTTTGCCCTGCCCCACACCTGGGAATACAGGTCTAATTCCAAAAAAACACTCTGAAAATGTATCTGTCAGTTTCTTAAAAGGGTATACATACACTTAACTTCCTATCCCATAACTTCCTCTGTGGTGGCAAAATTTATTGGGTCTTTATTTTATAGAAAACAAAACTTGGAGTCATACAATATTTTAGACATGAACTTTCCTTATTTTAAGATAGCTCGAAATTGGAAACAAACCAAGTCTTCGATAAAGTATAATAATCCAGATAATGCAATACTGCCCACCAAGAAAGAGAAAGATACTGAGTATATACTTATAGTGACCATACATGGTAATAATTTGCCCAGATCTCAGTTGCATTAGATGAGAAAAAAATACTTAATTTCTGAATCCAACATTATTATTTCCTTTATATAACGTTCTCCAAATGATAAAATTATAATAATGATGAAGCAAAATGCTGACTGCCAGGAATAAGGATTAAGGGGGAGAGTGAATATAAAGGGGTATCAGGAAGAAGTGTATTGATGTTGATGGAACAGTTTTATAGCTTAATTGTAATGATGGCTATATAAACATGGAAATGTGAAAAAACATTTTAAACCAAAACTGGTGAAAATAGAATAATGTTCAGTTTGGTTAAAATAGTAACCACACCAAAGTTTGGTGTTGGTAATCTAACTCTGGTTATGTAAGACTTCATCATCGTGGAAGCTGATAAGGACTACACAGAAACTAACTTGTGAATTCTGCATCTTTTTATAAGCCTGAATGTATTTCAACAAAGAATTGTCTAATTCATTGTGTGACAGCTATCAGATCCATGGTTCCCAAATGCTGAGAACAAAGGAAAGTTTCCTACAAAGTAGTAAGAGGCACGTTGGGGAAGGAAGGGTCTGTTCAAGACTTTGGTCGTGGTGTTTATTTTGTCCTGCTGTGTAACAGTGTCCACATTTCCCAGCTGCACACATAAAAAGTCAAACATTGAATTTATTTTGTGTAAATTATAATTCAATAAATTTGAAAATTAAATTGTAAAATGCAGCCATATTCTTTAGTAGTTCCATTGCCTATAAACAGACCTGGCCCTGTTTCCTTCATCTACTATCATCACTTCTTTAGGACGATAATGGTAATAATCACTTGGATTGTGTAGTTTTACTGAATACCTTTTGGGGGCTGTGAAAATCAGAGTTGTGATTCCTTGAAATTTAAAACTGTTTGAAGTTATTTCCGAAATTCCAAATTTAGATTATGCCTCAATTTTAATTGTAACGTGTCCATGCATTTTTGTTTTCTGATGATTTTTGAGGGGGAGACTTTAATAACAAATAGCTCACTTTTAGTGATTGGGTATTCACATTATTTAGTAGATAGAAAGTGGTCATCAAACTATGCAATACTGTCATATATATTTGAATGTTTGCCATTGTTCATTCTATTAAAGTCATTTCTGACAGAATTCAATTAAATATGAACTTTAACATAAATTGTAGCTTAGTATGTAAATCATAAATTGTCTTTTATAAAATGATACTACCTTATAAAATGTAGGCCTTTCAAATGATGTGCTATAGTTTATATTAAACAAACAGAAATTATACTCTGACTGGAAATATTCAACTACTTTTATCTTGAACAAGTAAAATCAGAGTGCCTTCTGAAATATAATTAGATTGATAGTTTATTGAGTCATCTCTTAATGTGTAGGTTCTTTGTATTGTATCTTAAAATAAAAGGCATTTTGTTGGCGACATGTGAAAAGGCACAAGGAGAAACTAGCTACAGTAGAAATGGGAAGGTCTTTATTGGTTGAATCACTAGTTCATTATATTAAGACTCCTTTTTTCTTAAATATGACCACAGGGTTTGGGTATAAACTTTATCTACTTATTAAATTACATTCAAGTGATTATAATGTATGTAAAACATACACTTGCATGATTATCAAAGTGTTATATAGTAGCAGTTGTTGGTGGAATGTGGAGGAAATGGAATTTTCAGACATCACCGTCAGTAATATAAAAATGTTTTGAACATTTTTCCACATCGACCTGCTATATGAATCATCATTTGCTCCTAGATGTTTACTCAAGTAAAATAAAAAATCAGTAAAATTCTTATTCTCGTAGCATTTTTTCTTAATAGCCAGAATGTGGTAACAATTCTATATCCATGAACCAGTAAACAAATGACATGTGGTGTAGCTATACCAAATAGAATCCTATTTAATATTAAAAATTATTTACTGATCTATGCTGCAAGTGTGACTGAGTCTCCAATCAAGAGTGCAGGCAAGCAAGATCATAAACTCACATCCTTCCCAAAGACACAACTGAAAGCATCTACACACAAATATAGCTTTCAAAAGAACTGAATATTTAGGGACAAGGATATCCACAAGGAAAAGGGTTCAAAAAATTGGAAATCGTGGGAAAAATAAAGATATGTTTTTGCTAGAAACATTACTTAGACACCAAAACTCAAAGCACAGCAGTGATAAGAGCGTCTCTTTCTGGGGAATGAGAGCCTCATCCCTCTTCCGGTCCCTAGGACCTGGGAACTTTACCCAATGGGGAGTTCTTAAATCGTTGAGTGGAAGACAGAGGTGTTTTCTTCTGAGAATCATAGGGTCTGAGGAAAAGAGAGTGCCCGGAAGGAGCTGGGAGAGCCAACAGATGAAGTGTGCACAGACCTAACAGAAGGATTTTCATGAACTGAATAAACTTCAGTGGCAGATATAACAAAGGGATAACTTTCCAATAAACAGAGACATTGATGGTGTCTGACCCAAACTCCTCTTTATTTATGTAGTTGCTGCTTTGGACAATAATTACTGTAGTCATGACTGGTCCCGGCAGAAGCCATATTGGAATAAGATTGAAGATCAAAATCCCTTGCCCTCTAACAGGGTAGGCTCTGGGGCAGTTTATTACCATAGTTACCATTCTCACGTCTACGAGGTCAGCATTACGAAAGGTAGCAGTGGGCAGCCAGAGCCTGCAGCCCAGGTACAGGCAGCTGAATGCTTCCCTGCAAAGCGTGGTTTATGAAGCACTCAGATCAGTTGATATAGACCTTTCAGATCACAAGAGACTCCAAAAGTCTCTGAAGTATCAACATTCCCCAACATTTGGGGGCTCAGAACCAGACTGTCAGTATATAAGCAAAATTCCTCCATACCTCTAGCTAGAGCTCAGCCCTCAAGCCAGTACATTGCAAACAAAAATCCTACCACAGGCAATTGCATCAAGACAGAGGAAGAAAGCCCTAGAGCTTAGTTTATAGAAATAAATTCAGGGTTCAAAAAATCAGAAAAATGATTGACCAAATAGAACCTAGAGAAAATTCTCTTGCAGCACAATCATTGAAATATCTGAAGATTTCAAAGCAACAATGTTATTTTGCTGAAATTATGCTGAAATTCAGAGAGAAATGGACATAATTAAATGTCCATCATAGCAGGAATTGATCAATATAATGTGACACACATTCAGTGAAATATTTCTCAGCCTCAAAATCAAAGGAAATTCTGACACAATCTATTTCATGCATTGACCTTGAATATATCAAGTTAAGTGAAAAAAGCTAATCACAAAATGGCAATGCCATTTTAGATACCACTCTTGTGGTATCTAGAACAGCTAAATTCACAGAAAGAGAATGTATTGGAATTTCACAGGACCTTTCTGAAGAGGGTTATTGACAACTTTTATTTACTGACTACATATTTGCAGTTTTACTGGATGAGAAATTTCTGGAGACTAATTGTACAAGAATGTGAATATACTTAACATTTCGGAACTCTATGGAAATTGTTAAAATAAATTTTACAGATTTTGCCAAAATAATATCAAAAACCTTTAGAGAAAATTTGAAAATTCAAGGCTAAAAAAGCAATTTTTGAAGAACAATTATGTTTCTATATTCTAGCAACAAATAATTCAACAATAAAATCAGGAAAACGTCTATTTACTTTAGTCTCAAAAAGAGCTAAATATTTACAAAATCATGTGAAAGACACTGATAATTAAAAATCATTGTAAAAATTGATTAATCAAGATCCAAAGGAAGGGGAACACATCTTGTATTCATATTTAATATTCATGTTCATTATTCATTCATTGGAAACTTAAAATTGTTATCAAAGTAAAATCCCTTAAAGCAATTGGTATGTTGAATAGAAACTTGATCATAATTCCCACTGAATATGAATCAAAAGTCATATTGGAATGCAAAGAACACTATGTGTTCAAACAATCTTGAAAAACAAGTCAGAGTATTGTATATTAGCACATACTACATAATTATAGATAGTGATTTTAAAAAATGGTGTGAAACTGGTTAAAGATAGACATAGAACAAAGAAATTTTAAAAATTCATATGTAAGTATTCAATTGATTCTTTTAAATAGTCACTATAAATTTCCTCCAGTAAAACTAAGCTTTATTTGAACTTTTGGACACACAAATAAAGATTGTCATTGTCATAGAGATGAAGAGAAAGGGAGAAACACTGAAATTTAATCACAAATGAATATACTAGATCCATGGAATCAGAGTTGCCTAGAAACCAGGATCACCAACATATCTTGACTGATTTGTGAGAGACAAAGAAAATAATCTTTTTTCTCTCAAGAAGGAAAATCTCATAATATATGTGAATGGGCTCTGCAGTTTATTCAATCATAGAAATATCACATCTTCTAGAATGTAAGTCTACAAAGTTCATGATCAAAAAATTGACATGGAATTCCTGTTAGAATTCAAATTTCCAGGTCCCTCAGTTTGACTTTTCGAATTCAGAGGAAACCAAATGTCTGACCCAAGTAATATTTACCCAACTAATGTATTTGATTACATTTAAATGTATACCTTGAATTATAGTTACCAAATAATTTGTGTTTAACCCACTAATCAAAGAAAAAAGGGATATTTGAGTAAAGGTGATCTCACATTTTATTGATTAGAACAGTTATAATTATAAGTTGCTTTATATTATTGAACACATGAGATACTTTTAAATGTCATTGGATAACTGAACGTAGAGAATAAAAATCTTTCGATCCCAGGACTCATAGCTGGAAAATTCTTGAATATCCATATTTTATCATGCATATCATAGAAAGCTTTGTGCTGTTATCTAGGATTTTAAGTTGTTCGTTGAGAAGACTGATTATAGAATCTTTGGCAAAATAGAATTGTAGTAAAATCCATGGGAATGCACACATCAGATAACATGAAGGGCAATGCTTAAATATTAATGATGAAAGGTAATTTATATAAAGAAAGATAATGTTGGGGTGGGGAAGAAATAGCAAAAGAGTATGCAAAATCCATCTAGGGATCTTACTGGCTAGGCCCCAGGAGAGATTTGAACATGGCACATGGAGAGGCTACGTTCCACTGCCACAAGCAGCTGTGGCTTTCTGACCCCCAGCTTGGAAGGCACATATCCTCCTAATGTGATTGTACCTACAGGTCTGTTCTGATTCACTTCTAGAGCCCACCCAGACATAAGAGAGGACAGGAATTGAGATTGTCTAAGCCGGTCTCTAAAAAATAAAAAGACGTTAGGATTAAATGAGATGAAGCACATGTGAAAGTAAATGGAGAGGCAGAAAGGTTGCCTAGACCTTTAGACTGAAAAGTCCTTCATAACGAAGGACACAATAGGATGGTTGGTTAAAGTGTCCTGCAATACCCTGTTCTTCTAGGAAAGTTTAAAGTCAGCTATGGATCTAAGGAGACAATGTGAAACATCATGAATCCTTCCTTAGCAGGAATGGTCTCCTTTGCATGGATTTCAGAGCTCTGTTGCCAGCGGGGTTTCTTGCTCAATGATGCCACCTGTTGTTGGGCTGCACCACACAGATGGACATTCAGCATCTGGGCTTCACTAGAGTGACTGTAGTAATTCAGAGCAGTAAAATTAACTTAAATTAATTGATTTATATAGATTATCTGGCAGAGCTATATTGAAAATTCAAAAAAGAGTTTATGATTAGAAATGAGATCAGGGAAAGTGACAAATGTATTTCTATGACTTTTTCAGAGATAGAACAGTTATTATCCAGTTATTGCGATGTTTTCAAGAGCATAGATTTTACTATTTCTTCATTACTCTGGAAAAAACAATATCAAGGCTTGTGTACTTGCAATGCAAACTGCAGAAGTGCATGAGTTGGAATAAGTTATGCTATTGGTTACACAGATAGTGGCTCATTTGGGGGAACAACCAGATGACGTATCACAATATACATGGCAATCTGTCTGGTAAACATAAAGAGGCAACAAATATTTGGGGACTTTTGCTTAATGAGATAAGTCGAAAAAGAGAAAGACAAACAACATATAATTTTACTCATGCGTAGTAAATAGAGAAACCAAATGATGAATTAACCAAAATAAACAGGCATTTAATCTCTAGAACCAAAATAGTGGTCACCAAAAGGAAAGAAGGGGGAGGGTTACAAAATTGGTTACAAAATTGGCTACAATGGATCCATTTCATGGTAAAGGAAGAACTGAACAGTGGTGTTAACCTGACGTATTATGCATGGATGTTGAACTCAATGATGTATGTCTTGAAACCTATATAATGTTATGATGCAATTTTACTTTGAAAATATTATATAATTTTTCATGTAATGAGCTTTCTGAATCACGTTCTTTATTCTTAGTACAAAATGAACTGAAATGTAGTAAATACACTATTATAGGGGTTCAAAAATAAATATCAAGATCTCTAAAACATATTTAAGCATAAAATATATTGATATTTTTTAAACCCAATATTATTATTTATAAAAGGTACACATGGATGAAGGTATTTTTATAATTTAGCTACTGTATCTGATATCTAACTGGCAGGAATGTAAGAAGGTGTAACTTACTTGAAAAAAAAAAAGGATTAAGTTCTTAAAAAGTTCAATATAGCCCTGCTTCGTGAATCACCAACATTGTTTTAATTGCAACTAAGAAGTGGTAATAATCCCAATATCCATAAACTAGTAAATGAATGACATGGTGTATCTATACAAAATGGATTCCTATTTAATATTAAAAATTATTGAACTACTGATACGCTGCCATGTTATTAAGCCTCCACGCAAGATGATCGATAAATTAGATCATGAGCTCACTTCCTCACACAGACACATGAATACTGAGCTACAAGCAAATCACCAAAAAAAGAGATAGAAAAATTGCAAATGATAGGAAAATCAAGACATGGTTTTGCTAGGAATAGTACCCCGACATGAAATCCAACGGACACCAGTGCACAGGACCTCTCTCCAGAGATTGAGAAGCTTACTCCCACGTCAAGTTCCCTAGCTCTTGGGAACTGTACCCGACAAGGCAGCTCTTACATCTTGAAGTGGAAAACAAAGGGGTTTTTCATTGAGAATTACAGGATTCTGGGAACAAAAAATGAAGGAGATCACGGGTAGTCAACAGATGGAGTGTGTGCTGACCTAATAGAAGAATTTTCATGAATTGAAGACATACTTCAACAGGAGAAATAAGAAAGGAATAGTCTTTCAATAAACAGAGGCAGTGCTGGTATTGTCCCCAGGCCCTTCTCTTTTTTTTTTTTTTTTTTTTGTGACGTCTGCATTGGACAATAATGAACAGAGTCAGAAATGATACTGGCTGGATGCTCTATTGGAATAAGGTTGGAATCCCAAATCCCTTGCCCTCTGACAGGCTAGGCCCTGGGGCAATTCATTATCATGGTTATGATTCTCACTGCTACCAGGTCAGCAATACCCCAAGTTATCACATGGCAGCCAGAGCCTACAACCTTGACACCTTGAACCTTGAACCTTGAACCTTGAACTCTACGCAAAACTGCTTTGTGTAGATTTCATCTTGTTGCTGCAGCAATCTCAGGGGAGATCTCTGAAGCCTAGGAAGGCGCTACCCTCCCCGACAGGTGGGTGCTGCCCACCATACTCTTGGGCACACCTAAAGTCCTCCACCTCCAGCTCGAGCTCCTGCCTTCAAGCCAATACTCTGCTAAAAGAAATACTACCACACGGCAATTGCATCGAGATAGAAGGCCTTAGAGTTTAAATCATAAAAGTAAACGCAGATCTCAAAAGAATAAAGAACCAGGAAACTCACCCCCAAAAGACAGATCAAAGGAAAACCCAGAGAAAAATTCTATTGCTGCAGAATTCTTTGAAATACCTGGAGATTTCAAAGCAATGGTTTTACATGCTAACTGAAATTAGGAGACCAATGAACACAATGAAGTGTCTCCCTCAAAGGATGAATTGACTAACACAATGCAGCACGCATTCAGTGAAGTAGTTTGCAGCCTTAAAAACAAAAGACATTTTGATATTATCAGAAACATAGATGAACCTCAAATACACTATATTAATTGATAAAAGCTAGTCTGAAGTGACACAGTTCCACTCATATGAAGAATCTAGAACAGTCAAATTCATAACAACATATTGTAAAATGCAGTTTCACAGTAACCTTTTGAAGGTGGAAATTGGTACCTTTTATTTAACTATAGAGTTTTAGTGTTGACAGGATGAAAAATTTCTGAATGCTAATTATACAAAAGTGTGAATATACTTAATATTACTGAACTATATGGAAATAGTTAAACATATTTATTTATTTTACCACAGTAATTTAAAAAACTATTAGACTAAGTTAGAGAATTAAAGAATTAAAAAGAAATCTTTTGAAAATTCGTTTTATTTTTTATTCTAGCAAAGAACAATCCAGCTATAAAATTAAGAAAACGCCTCTATTTATCACAGCTTCATAAATATATAAATATTTAAGAAAAAGTTTTTACCAAGGAAATGTAAGACCTCGACAATGATAATTAAAAAGCACTGTGAAAATAAATTTAAAAAGACCCATAGGATTAGAAGCACATCCCATTTTGTAGTTTGCAAACTTGCTATTCTAATAACATCAATAAACCCTAATGCAGTCCATATGTTGAATATAATCATAATTTCCACTGCTTTCTTTGCTAAAATTGACATCTGATATGAAAATTCATATTAGAATGGAAGGAAACTTAGGTGGTCAAAATAATTTTGAAAAACAAGAATAAAATTGGAGAATTCTGTGATTTCAACAGATACTATAGAGCTGCAGTGATTTTTTTTTTTTTTTTTTTTCAGATGGTGTGATCCTGGTTAAAGAGACCAATGGAATAAAATAGACAAATTCATATGTGAATGTTGACTTGATTTTTAAAACAATTGCCACTCTAAAGTTCCACCATTAAACCAAGCTTTATATGACCTTCTGGGCATTGAAGGAAAGCCCGACTCTTCTTTGGCCTAGAGATAAAGAGAAATGAGAAACATTAAACTTGACCATAAATGCATATAATAGACAATTAAGTCAGAGTTGTTTGGAAACCTAATATCATCACCTATATATTGACTGATTTGTGAGAGACAAAGAAAATAATATACATTTTTTTCTCTGAAACATGGAAATCTCACAATATATTTAAATAGATTCTGTAATTTATTCAATTATAGACATATCCTATCTTTTAGAATGTAAGTCTGTAACATTCATGGTCATAAGATTGACATGGAGTCCTTATCAGAATTCACATTTCCAATCGCCTCTCCTGGAGGTTTTTTTGACTTTTTGATTAAAAAGATTATCAAGTGTCTGACCGTCTCATAAACACCCAAGTAATTTATTTTTTTTTAAATTTGAAAACGTATCTTACCAATATGCTTCATGGTTTAAACCATAACAAATCAAAGAAAGAAAGGATATTTTAATAAAGATGATATAACATTTTAATGGTTCAGTTATTTATTATTGTTGGTCTCACTAGGTTTCATAATTATCAAACCCATAAGATAATTTTTTGTTTTGTTTTGGATAATTGAACATAGAGAATTAAAATCTTTGTATCCCAGGTCTTTGAGTTGGTAAAAGTCTTGAGCATCCTATAATTTATATTGTGTATCATAGATAGCTTTTTGTGATTATCTAAGTGCTGATTGAGAAGACAGAGTGTAGAATCCACAGAATTGTAATAAAAGTCAAGGGGATGCATACATCAGACATTGGTACATGGACCATCATGTTTCCATGCTAATGCTGGAATAATACTGCAAAGAAAGATAAACTGAGGAGAAAGAAGAAATTATTTAAAGAACACTTAAGATAGTGTTGACTGGGAGTTCCCGTGAGCGAGGTTTGAATATGGGCAGGTGTGGAGAGGCTGTGTTCCACTTCCACAAGCGTCTACACCTTCCTGGTCCCCAGCCTGGCCTGCACACGTCCTCCGCCAACACAAGGTGGGCTGATTCTTTCTACAGGCCCTGCTCTCACTCAGTCTGAGAACCCACCCAAACCCAAGAGAGGAGAGGGTTTGAGATTGTCCAAATGATTCTCCGAAAGTAAAAGGATACTTGGAATTAAATGTAATGAAAAAAATGCGAGAGAAAACGAGGAGCAGAAAGGTTGTCTAGAGCTTTAAACTCAAAGTCCTTCAAAATGAAAGCGGAGAAAGGTTGGACGTGTCCTGCAACCCCCTGTTCCACGAGGAAGGTTCGAAGTTCCCTCTTGAATTCTAGAGATAACGTGGAGCATCAGAGGAATTCCTTCTTTGCAGGAAACGAGTCTTTTGGATGGAGTTCAGAGTTCTGTAGTCGGGAGGGTTTCTTGCTCAAATATGCCTCCTGTAGATTGCAACTACACCACACATTTTAGCATTTAATACCTGGGATTCAGAATTCCATTCTATCAGCCACTAGTCCGCCAGTCGTAATTCATAAGAGTAAAGTCAAATTAAATGAATTGATTTATCTAGATTATCCAGCATAGTTATATTGAAAACTTAAATACTAGATTACTTGAGAAATGAACCAGGAAAAGGAACAAATGTGTTTCTGTGGTTTTTACAGAGAAAGCAGTCATTTTCCATCAATTCCAAAGTTATCAGAGCCATAGATTATCCTACCGTTATCTGATAATTCCTTGATTCGGAAAAAAATGCTATCAAACCTTACGTGCTTACAACTGAAATCTGCAGAAAGTGTAAGTGCCGTAATAAGATTTGTCATTGCTTGCACAGACTGGATCCGATTCATTAGGGCAGCCCTTTGAGCATTCATAATAACTATGACAGTGGCTGCTAAACATACAGATACAACATCTAATTTGGGCTTGTGCTTAGTGAGATAAGTCAGAAAGACAAATATCATATAATTTTACTCATATATCTCATATAAATACACCAAAAAAAAAGATGCAGAAATAAGGCTTTAATCTATAGAACCAAATCAATGGTTGCCAAAAGGGAAGAAGGGAGGTGGAAAATAAGATATAACTGATCAATTATATGGTAAAGGAAGAACTGGACTGTGGCGTTAATATTGCATATTATCTACAGATGTTGATCTGCGATGATGCACATGTCAAATCTCTATAATGTCATGATGCAATCAATGTTCCTTCTATAATATTAAATAATTATTCAGATAATGACAATTTGAATAAAATGTTCTTTATTCTTAATGAAAAATTCCCTGTGCACCAAAATGGAAAGCATTTTTAATGAGGCACAAATACAAACATCAAGATACCTACAACACATTTAAACATGCAATATTATTCATATATATATGAATAACATATAATATATATGAAAATCTAGTATTATTTATAAAATAACATGTGGCTGATTATGTTTTTATAAACTAATCACTCAGCCCCCACTTCTCTACATGCCCCAGGTTTCTTCCATCATTTCAGACCACAGGTGTGATAAAATGTTATTTTTTATAATCCTTCCTTTTTTCCAGTGTTTTCACTATGTTTACTTGGTAAATGTATATTATTGCTGCAGGTATGTGTAGTATATATGCACATAGCCTTACAGGTAGATATGGATTAGTTTGGAAATGGCAATGTTAGTAATTTACTTTAATGAACAATAGTGTATGTATTCTTATATGACTTATTTTGTAAACATCTTTGGAATCTTTATGTATTTGGATATTTAGAACTTCAATTTCTTTACTTTTTAGTGCTATTTTTCTATGTAAACTTGAGGAATTTATGAATTTTTAACTACATTTAATTGGAAGATTATATCCTCTTGTTTTCTTAGGATTCATGATTTTTCTTTTCAGAGGTTTGAACCCATATAATATGTTTGTATATAACAAAATCTATGTTAAATAATGGAATTTTAAGAATATGGGAATTTTTTTCATGGTCTGTAATGACACTGGTTTATAACTGACACAAATCTATTTCTTGAATTTAGAGTAATAACAGTTTCTTGGATTTTTCATAAAACAAAATGATGCTTTCAAGGATAGTTGTACATTTTGTTTGGTAAAAGTTTCTGTTAATGCACCATAAAAAAGTTGAAAGTTTAACTTTTTTTCATTTCCCAAATTAATCAGTATTAACTTACTTGGATGAAATTGCATGATGGAGGTCTAGAAGCTTTATCTGCAGCCAACACAGAAATGAAATAGAAAGAAGAGAAAGAAGAGAGGAAAGAATCCAAGTCTCTGTGGGAAGCACTCATTTCTTTTAGTTAAACCTGCTATGCAAACAGCCTATGCAAGAAACAATGAGTAACAGATGAGCCCTATGTGGCAGTATCAAAATAGTAAATTCAAAAATAACTCCAAGTTTGGAGACATAATTCCAATTCAATCTCTCTGTAAAAAATAATTTTATATCAATTTTTATTATATCCAAACTACCCTGCGATGAGACCATAGTGTTTTGTTTTCACTTTATAGAGATGAGATATACCAGTAAGAGAAAATAATGCCTTCATTTAATCCACTCAGTATACCTTACCAAAAGTCACTCACTATGAGAGATTTTAGTACTATGGAATTCAGTGATCATCAGCTCTAATATCAGGGATTTAACAACTCACAGCTACTTTTCTCAGAAGTTCATGGGTCACCTAGTGCTTTAAGGTTTTCAGGTAGGGAACACACATTTTCTCTTTACAGGAAGCATTAAGTTTAGTGAACTCAGGTAGGCAAATAACAAATTCGATTGCTAAGGATAACAGTTGTAGAAGACAATCTCACTCCACACACACACACATTGCAGTTAGCACCATGGATGCTGACCTCCCAAGAGGAAAAATTAAGATTACCTTTGGCCATAGATGAACAAAAGCTAAGTAATACTGCTCTTTCTAACACATCTTGCTGTCTCCATCTCTCTCAGAAAGGAAGTGAGAAAAAGCAGTCCACTGATGCGATTTTCTAAGAAGTCACTTGAACCACTCTTTTCATCACTTCGTCTGTTTAATAATTACAAATCCGATCAAACAAACTTCCGTTCTGAGATTACCCCAATGTTTGCTGCATTTCCAAAGATATGTGAAATGCTTAATCCAGGAGAGGTAATTTATTCACTGGAATAAAGAGGAAATGTCACAGGAATGACAAAAATAACTTTGATATATGAAGAATGGAGAGGCATTTCAAGTCCATGGAAGAACTCAAGGAATGTTTACAAAATAGGGCAGAGGGGCAAATGTCCCTTTTCCAAATAACATTTTTATAACAGTAAGCAACTGCTCCATTCCCTACATTCCTGATTAGAGTGGCTTATTCTCTTTTCCTCTGTCCTGTTCCTCAGGATCAATGGGATACATGCGAACAGAGGACTCACAGACACTTGAAAAAAGCACATTTAAGGAGCACCTCATTCTCTATCCAGAAGAAACATAGCTGACTTTATTAAAATACACACATGGGAATTTCAGTTTTGCCTCAAGAAACAAAAATTTTCAATTTCCTTCAGGAAAAAACACAGTTATTTCGCTTTAGACCAACCTAAAACAGTCCTCGTAGCCATGCTACACGGCAGGGCTCCCTCAGCAGGCTCCCACCTGATCTACCTGAAGCAGAGAAGGCAGGGGATATGGAGGTGTACAGCTCTAGGGACTGAGCCTGTTTTGTTCACCTGTCCTTCGCAGCCACCTTTATCTGGCTGAGGGAAGTCTTATTGTCCTATTGGTGAGGAGCTGGATAGGGTAAGTCAGATGTCCCAAACAGATAAGACCATAGAGCTCTGTGTTCTGCATCACAAATGCATATCAATAGATATCTCTGAAGGAGTTCTGGGACAGTTTGATATTATGTTCCTTGAAGTGTGAAAAAGGGAGAAAACAACAGAATACTTTGAAACCCTGATAGAGAAAAGTTGTGTAAAAATTTAAAATTTACTGGGTTACAAAGAAGAAGAGTATCAGCAGAAAAAAGCAAAGAATGTATTCAGAGAACTGTAATTCATTAATATCCAAGAACATTAGTAGCTTGCAACCATAGAAGAAAATTATTTTCAGTGGGAGAGTTTATTTTTATTAAACATTTTTGTGATATTAATGGAGGTTCTCATAAATCTCTAAGTAGGAATGCTGGGAGTTTGTATATCTTTTCATTGATTTCTCCCAAGGGTAGCATCTTATAAAATCGTGGTGTGAATTCATAACAAAGAATGCTCAAAAAGAGCTCTGGGCGTAAGCTTTGAGAATCCAGGGTAGAGGACATCATGTGACTATTAGAAAGAGGAGAAAACAGAAATAATATGGAGTTCACAGATACAATGCCCTAAATAATACATTTAGGTGAAAAAAGTTTGTTTATTTTAATAAAGTTAATATTGGGATTTTGTTATGTCTTTGAAATGTATACATATATAATGAGAAACTGTGTCAAGTTTTGAGATATTATTGACATACAGCATTCTGTGTTAGGGTGTACAGTGGGTACCAGTGATATTGGGCTTCTTTCCTGGGAACGAGGCAATAACTCCCACAACAGTTTTCCAGGCATCTGAAAACTGTGTACAATAAGAGAATTCTTATATCCTGGGGTGGGAAAAAAAGGGACTTTCTCTTGGGAATTACAGGACTTTTGGGAAGAGAGAATGCAGGGAGAGACAGGGGACACCAAAGAATGAAGAGGGCACAGATATAACAGGATTTTTGTTAACTGAATGAAACACTTTGCAGAGAAATGAAAAAGGAACAACTTTCAATAAACAGAGATTAGTATACAGCTGATGTCTTTACCAGACCCTCTTTTATGTAGTATCTTCATTGTACAACACCTGTCCGAGTTAGATTTGGTGCTGACCGAGGCCATACTGGAAAAGGGTTGGAGGCCAAAGTCCCTGACCCTCTGTTATCAGCAGGGTCTGGGGCATTTGTTATCATGGTTCTGATTCTCACTGCTTCCAGGTCAGTAATCCCCAAGTTAGCAGCAGGCAGCTGAATGCCTCCCTGCAAAGTTTAGTTTTTGGAACATTTAGCCCAGTTGCTACAGCTCTCTCAGGGAAGATCTTAAGAGAGACTCCAGAAATCTGTGAACTACCTGACCCCACATGTGGGTGCTGCAGACCAGACTTAGCTATGTACAGCCAGAGTCCTCCACACTGAGGCTGAAGCAGCTGAAGCGGCTGAATCACTGCACTGCTAAGCAAGTCTGCCAAGCTGCCACCCTCTGTATCTCTGGCCAATTAGAATCAGCCACCCTGTCTAAAAGAGTGATAGTGCATGCTTGGAAAGGAGGTGGGGGCATGGGAAGAACATGTTTGCCTGGAGTCCAATCAGTATTAAAGATCTCCCTGCAATAAACTATATTTAGTTTTAATTTTTATAAAAAATGACTGATTTATTTCTCAAAAATAGACTAAGTACCATTTTAACTAGGACATACCATTTATTTTCATATTTCCTGACCACCAATTTACCCCACTTTTAATAAACCTGGGCCCTGGGTCACATGGGGCAAAAGAGATGGTTGAGTTGCCCGAGGGCCAAGTTGTTGAGGGGCCCCAAAAGCACCACTCCATTTTTCTCTTGAGGAAATGTGATCAGTCTAATAAAGCAGAAATCATAGCACTAAAGAACACAATAGCTGAATTAAAACCAATCTACAGAGGGGCTCAACAGCAGACTGAAAATGCTTCTGATCAAATGAGTGAGCTAGAATACAGGGACGTGGAAAGCACCCAAACTAGCAAAGAGAAAAAGAAAAACTAAGCAGGATAAGAGGCTTCTGGGATAACATCAGAAGGAGCAGTATTTGTATCATAAAAATTTCAGGAGAAGAGAAAGAGAAAGGGATAGAAATCATAATAGAAATGATAGTTGAGAATTCCTTATCCTGGGGAAGGAAATTCAGAACCATGAAGTTCAAATAATTCCAAACAAAACAAAATCAAACAGATACACAAAAGCATCCATTGTAATTGAAATGACATTTCAAGATAAAGAGGTCTTACAAGCAGGTGGAGAAAAGCAAGTCACACATAAGGGAATCTCTATTCGATTGTCTAAAAGATTTTTGTGGAATTTTATGAAGGGAAAGTTATAATATGCTCAAAGTGCTTAAAGAAAAGGATTTCCAACCAAGAATATTATACCTGGTAGGTTATTACTTAGAATTGAAGGATCTCTTAAGAGTTAAAAAAAAATCTTTATCATGATTAAAGGAATTTTGAAATAAATTCCCACTTAGAATCAGTAAAATGCCAAAAAATATGAAATGGGATGAGGGAAAGTAAAATGTGGAATGCTACAATGAACTCAAGATTATCTTGCTTTCAATTTAAAATAGGTTATAAGCAAAGCATACTTCATCACTTTCTCACATCTGTGAGAATGGGTAGCATCCAAAAAGACTGGAAATAGCACATGTTGGCAAGGATGCAGAGAAAGGGAAAAACCTGTGTACTGCTGGTGTGCGTGTGCATTGGTGCAATCATTAGGGAAAGCAATATTAAATTCATCAGAAATTCAGCATAGAATTTCTATACAATTCTGTGTTCCCTTTGCTGAGTATTTTCCTGAAAAATAAAAAAGCAGTCATTAGGGGATATGGTCCTTACCATGTTTTGCTGCAGCACGTTTGCAAGAGCCAAGAACTGGGAGCAGCCAAAGTCCAGTGACAGAGGAGTGGACAGAGATGTGAGTTATGGACACAGTGGAATACTATTGTGTGTCATTCCTAGCAAAGCCTGAGGAATCTTAGGCATAATGATTCCCTTCTCTCAGGAATCATAGCTGAGTCTTATGCTGCCTATGAACTAATATTTGAATATAACTGCTTTATAAATATTGCCTCATTCTCTATTTACAGTGAAAAAAAAGCCCAATAGCAGACACTCTGTAACAGTCAAGAAATAGAATCCATAAGTGTTAGTGTTTCTTTAATTATATGTATTTATATATATTGTAATGCTGCTATAATTTTGTTCTCTGTAGTATATGTATTTTTGCATATGTAGTGTTTTCTGTAAATATGTATTTAATTATCATTAGTTTTATTATGTTATGGAGGCTTTGTGATATGCTGGTTTTCCTTTTCAGGAAAGAAGATATACTTTATTTCTGAACCAGTGTTTCTTTAGGGTTTTGATGGCTTATCAGGTTGTATAATTTAAGAGTAAATTCTGTTGGTGAAGAGATACGTAGTTTCTTTAATATAAAGAACATTTGTTTTAGCCCTTCCTGGCCATGGGTCTTGAACATGAGTCCACAGCTTTTATGACCTGGGGTGTTGGAAAAAGACAGGGGCATGTTCAATTAATTGATTTTATAATAATACTTTGATTTCCAATTTTTGATTTTTTCTATTCCTTTAACACAAGGATTTTAAAAATAGTTTAATTCAATGGCACTCCCCATTTTCAAAAACCATTGCCTTCTCAAAAATACCACCAAATATACCTTAGCATTTACAAGTGCCTTCTTTTTATGTCTTAGCCATTATTGTAATCCAACAGGGTCCAAACTGTTCTAAGTATTCTCCGCTCTGTACAGGATGTTCTTATTCTACTGTTGAACCCTAGATGATATCATCAACATGTAGTCACTGCCAGAAACTTTTCACTGTCTCCCCTCTCCTGCAATCCATCTAACTCTTCCTGATTCCTGGGTGGATATTGATGCCAATGTGCTGTCTTGGAAGTGTATTTCTCAATTATATAGATAAAATGATAATATTGTTTATTTTCCAGTTCTTCTATAGACATAAGTAATGTGTAATATCACTTGCTTTCCAGATTAATCTGTACTTTTTAGTAATATGTATGACGAGATCCGATTCAGCTAAACATCATTGTCTGATATGAATCAGGAATCTTCTTGATCTTAATGCTACTGTCTGTCTCTCTGCCAAAGCAAAATTCCAGTTGCCTCTGTTTCATAAAACTCTGGGTTCTCAATTTCCAAGAAATGAAGTACATAAATGATCTGATCAGCCCTTGAAAATATGAGAAATGTGAAGACAGGTGATTGATCTCTGGAGTCTTCTAAATGTCTAATAAGCAAAGCTCTTCAATTGGAGAGTGCAGGCTGGTTCCTTTTCTCACTTTTATTTATGGAGTTCCTATTTCTTAGAGACACTTAAAAAGTGGACACTTGTGCTAAGCATACTAACACCTTTTAACTTGGAGGTCCTTTCCTTCGATTCATGCTTTTTTTAATGAGCCTTTCCTCACTCAACTTCCACCTCCTGTCCCTGAAGTCACAGATCTCCACGGTACTTTCTGTCCATCATCAGTAGAACATGGATATACAGGACAAGTTGATGTCATTCATATAAAACAAATGTTACGTTTATTCACATTCAAGTTTTACCATGGACAAAAATCCCACAGAATAAACAATGATAAGCCAATATAATTGTTGAGTAGAGTAGAGAGAGCGTAGTTGAGATTTAGAAAGAGCTTTTTTGATATTTCCATATATATGAGAAAATGGATAAAACCCCCTGTAAGTCAAAAAAAAGCACATCACATTCATGTGTCAAAGTATATAAAAATATGTGATTCACAATGTCATGTGACTTCAATCAAAATTTCAGTAGGGTTATGTCCTGGTGGAATACATGCAATGTCTTCAAAACATATATAGAAAGAATATTATCAAGACCATCCAAGAACAGAGTAAAAAAAATAACGATCAGTGGGTTCTTTCCTTTCTTCTATGCATACCTATTGAATGCTTATCAAGTGATTAAAAGCTAACAAACTTGCAACATATAACAGGTACAAATTAAAATTAGCTACAGAGAAGCTCTTTTACCTTCATTGAGTATGTGATCTAATTGCATGAAAGGATGCATATTGAAGAGATTAAAGGTTCTAGCTATAGAAAAATGGAAAAACAGGCGAAAAATCAAAGATGTTGATCAAGAAAGGCATACTGCTCCCCCAAGAGATTCATGATATTGATCTAAGATGTATAAATAGTAATTAAAAGGCACATACATTTTAATGGAAAAGATAAAGTTAATGGGTTTTTGAGGTCAATATATACTTCTTGAGTCCTGTTTTGTCCTTTCATAGTTTAATTAATAGCTAACCTCTACAATTGAATTCATTCCTTTTACATTCTTTGTTTTTTCATTTTACAATTTCAGAGTAGTGTAAACCTTGTAGGATTATTGTTAGGAATGAATGTGATCAGGAATGTAAATCTTACATCTGAATAACAGCAAAGGGAATGAGATGGATGAACACATATATAGCCTGAGGTCAGTAGACAGGGAGACATAAAAATAGAAAGAAAGGTAAATGATGCATTTTCAAGTATTTTAAGGCAAAGGGAAAAAATGTGCTACCAGTTCATCCTAAAGTTCACATATTCAGGAGAGAACATATGAGGTTTTGTGCTCAAATTAATGTATGGTAATTGTGGTCAGATATTTGGATTCATACATGGAAACGGTACCACAGGTAGCAACATGACATTAAATAACAGACTTTCTTAAGATTCTGGAGTGTCCAGATGTGTAGTGATGACAATAGGATGCAGACTCCATTGTATGGAATCTGTTATATCTTCGATTTGCAACCAGTGTCTGCATAGGAAAACAGGAAGCTAAATTTATCTCACTTTGAAATAAAAAGGGAAGAAAAAAGAGCTGAATGTCAAAAGACATTCAAAATGACCAAGTCAAAGTGCTAAATATATGTCAGACTACAGGACTTAGGCTGGGAAGGAACAACCAAACAGGAAAAGGATTGTTAATACTCTAGGAGATTTTGAAATCTGTTGTAGAAATTATATAAAGATGTATTTTCGAGTTTGCTTATGTCAGGGTGTCATGGTGGGAAACAAGTAGAGAAACTGAAAGAGTTACACATTCCAGAGATGATTGGTTATGGTGCTGGAGTCTTCTGGGTGAATTTCAGAAATTATTTCCTAAAAGCATAGAACAGATAAAACTACTGTGAAGCACAATGGACTAAGTGAATGCATTGTGACTTCAGGAGACAGAGAAGTCTAGAAAAATAGTCCCAGCATGTAAATATGAAGGAAATTCACCCTATCATCTGGAATATGGTAGGCAATTATCTGCCTTGAAAAGGTCATCAGATATTATGGATGCAACTCATTCCTGTTCTCATATTCACAAAAAGAACCCACAAGTACAGAATGTTCAGGTCTGTGCCTTCCTGCTGGAGCATGAGATATTGGAGATATTTGAAGACATGGTTTAAGACACAGATGAGAGGACTCAGCAAAGAGCCTGCCTCCCTATACTCAACATACCCCGGAGGAAAACTCAGTGTACAGGAACTATGCTTACACTAGCTGTGACTTCAGATGATTATCGCAGGCTCAGATTTTGCAGCACCCTCCTTCAGGTAATGTCTCTTCATTTCTTTTATCCTGGTTGTAAGACAATTATGAGATCTCCTTGGTTTTCTTCTCTATCAAAAGTTTCCCTGCATATTTGCTTTCCTCCAAGGCTCTTCTTTTGTTTCCTCTGCTCTTAAAAGTAGGAAAAACTTCGCAGTTAATATGGCTCTCCCTTTTTCTCTGCATGTGCATCAACTGCAATTCAATGAAGACACAGAAGGAATAGAATAGGGCATAGGAAAGTTAGAGACATGACTTAGAAATTATCTTGTCTCTGGGCCAAAAATTTTCCATTCCCACAGAATAAGTTTTGGCTAAATAAATCATCAATTTAATATAGTTAAACTCATTCTTAAAGTACCCATTCATAGTTAATACATAATTATATTCAGTTCTGTAGTCAACGAAATAATCAGTTAATGTATTATTAACTAATGTAATATCAGTTGGTCCACTATATATCCTATGAAGATCATACTTTCTTCAATAGCCTTTGTGAGCCAATGCTACACATATCCAAGAAATATTGAAGTTAGAATTTGACATCAGTTCTCTATGACTCATAAAATTATAAAAACTATAAAAATCTTCATCCAAATCTAGATTTATATCCTGGTTATCACATCATGAAAAGTATATATATATTTGTATACGGGACTAGTAATTCCCATTTTCAACTCGATCTTGATGTTTTAGTAACTGCCCTAAAGAAGAAACTGAACTTAGAAATAAAGAAGCTCAGTGTGGGGGAAACGTGTCTAACTCAGGAATCAAACGACTTGTGTTAAGAGATGACATGCAGATTGTGCAGAATAGTCCTGAGTCCACACCTGCTGTCTCAGAATTCTCATATATTCTTAGAGCATCCATTTTCACTAATATGTAATAGGATGATACATTTAGGGTGGACTGTGTATAAGTAACGTGACTGAGGTCAGTCATGCTGAAAACCCTGAGCCTTGCTCTCCCAAATTAGGGCAGTGATTGTACACTGGCTTCTGGCAGAAAACAAAGGTATTTTAATGGGTTCTTTCCTTTTTTTTTTTTTTGCATAAGTGTCTGAATCCCTGGGAGCCAGGAAGGGTGAGACCATTGTGGCCACATTTATGGGAATATTACCAGCTCAAGACAGTAAGTTCTCTCATGTTGGGAAAGTCAGAAGTGCAAGAGATTAGAAAAAAATTATCTTAAACATTTTACAGATCTCGCCAAAGAAGGACATTAGAGGAGAACAAATGGCTACCTTTTCCCACATCACTGTGTTTTTCTTGGTATCCTCCACCTTGGGGCACATTGTTTTTTCAGGTAAGCAAACATAGGAGAGAAAGATATAATTATTATTTTAGGAAAATAGAGTTATTTGTGATAAAATGTGAAATGTTTGACTTAAACATAACCCTTTGAACTTGATAATGGCAATTAGGAATATTTAAAATACATCTTCCCCAATAGAAAAAGTAGACTTGTTTTCTACATTGTAGATCCTCTTACATTTTGTTGCTCCGAAATAAATCTTCTCAATCAGTTGTTTTTACTGTGACAATGATTGTATTTCTAATATGTTTTCCAAGAAAAAGTATAATATACACCTGTTTTCCAATGAGTTCTCTAAATATCATGATGCAAACTTAGCCAATACAGAACAAAAATTGTGTGAATGCTGGTGAGTTGACATGTGTGTCTTCATAGCTGATAAAACATAAGTGATTTAACTTAAAATTAAACATCCATGTTTCTGATATACAAGTATTGCATGCAGAAGATCCCAGTTCTATTTTCTAGAAGCTGTGTATATGTCCTCTTACTTTACATGTGTTATCATACATTGCAAAAAGAACATTGTAGATGTGATTAACTTAGGGATCCTAAAGTGAAAGATTATGCTGGACTATTCAGGTAGGAGCAATATCATACCTAGGCTCCTTCATTAGAGGAAGGCAGAAGGGCTAGAGTCAGCAAAATATACGTGATAATTGAGGGAGTATAGCATTATGTGAGGCTAGGCCATTGGTCAAATAAATCAGGCGGCCTATAGAAGCTGGGAAAGGCAAGAAAAGGGATTCCTCTCTAGAAACTACAAGAAAAACAGACATAGCACCTTGACCTTAGGACTTTTGACTGTCACAACTGAAAAATAACATTTGTGTGATCTTAAATTACTAAGTTTGTGACAATTAGTCAAGATTGGATTATCACAATAAAATACCAACTTAGGAAAATGGTAACTATTTTGGTGCAAGGAGTGAAGCAGTGGTATAACAATTCCAAAACATGGAAGTAGCTTTGGATTTGGGCAATAAGCAGGTGCTGGAGGAATTTGAATTTTAAATAAATTCTTAGTAAAACTTTCATAGTGATGCTGGTTATAGCTCAGAAGAATATGTGCAGCTTATAGATGAAATTACAAGAGATGAACTTCTGTTTATCAGAAGATATGGCCAAGCACAGTGTTGAAGATGTGATCTTTTTTGCAGCTAACAGTAAAATGTGAGAGGAAGAGAATTATGGACGAGCGGCTGTCAAGCAAAAATAGAACAGCACTTGATGAATTGAGAAATTCTCAGCTTACCCAGTTTGCAAAAAGACATTTAAATTATATTTCTGAGACTCACTCAGAAAAGCATACTCAGGTGAGAAGAATAAGTGCCTGGGATACATTAAAAGATCATAATGTTAAATCATAGAAACTCTTTACTAAAGACATTCTGTGATCTATGGCTACTTTTAGACATTGAAGCAGGAGTCAGGTTTAGCGATAGTGTTAAATAGGAAATATCTTGAAGCGGTATCCTGTTTGATGAGTGAAGCCCTATGAGATATATGAGACCCACAAGCCTTCAGTTAAGACAACAGAAATCCTGGCAACTTAAACTGAGTGAACATGAAAAATATCATGTGAAAGAAGGGTGCCAGACTCCAAAATTGTACAGCAGAGAACATGCTGGCTACTCGGCAGCAAACATGTGCTACTATACTTCATGAAAAAAGAAACAATAACTCAGACTGCAGAGCAGTGGGCCCAGACAGCATAAAAACAAGCCATGGGAAATAGCGTCCAGGTCTTGAAAATGAATGTGGTTTTCTGAGTTGTGTTTTGAAATTATTTGAAACTAGTAACTCAATTTTTTGTTCTTTTTAATCCCTCTGTGAAGAGAAGAGCTCCAAACAGCATTGTATCCCCCTCTCATGATACATTTTAGAACAGAAACCTTGTTTTATAGTTTCACAGTTTCACAGATAAAGAAGACAAAGGATTGAACATACACACAATCTCAACCATTACTGGTTTAGATGATTTAGATGGTGAGATTTGGAATTTTAATCTTATGGGATGTAAAATAAATGGACTTTGAGTTATTTTCATGGTATACATTTTTGTAAGTATTTAGGGATAGAGGTGAATTCATTCTGTTTGTGGGATAGATATATCTCTGGAGATCAAAGGATTGACTGTAATACAGAGAATAATGACCTCACTAAATATTTCCATGCACTGTCCTGGGAGCTATATAAATATGTCACTTTGCACTACAGTACAGACTTTATACTATAATTAATTTAAGGATCTTGAGACAGGGATATTATCCTTGTTTATCTGGAAGGGTCTTGAGGTGAAGAAAGTTGGAAAATAAAAGTCAGAGAAGACATGATCATGGAAGTAAGATTATAGAGTTAGGCAGAAAGGGGTATGGGCCTATTGAATGCATGTAGCCCATAGAAGCTAGAAAAGGCAAAGGAAATAGATTCTTCCCCTCAAATTCCAGAAGAAACACAGTTCTTCTGAAATCTGAATTTTATAGCTTCTCACTCAACACTGCAAGAATTTGTGTGTTTTAAGTCACTAAATGTGTGATAATTTAGAACAGCAATTTAGAAATCTAATACACCTGCTAATAAGTTACAAACTAGCCAATTCTATATTACAGTCTATCTCCTGTTTGCATTCCCAGAACCCCCTTCAACAAATAATTCAAAGTAAATACTCAACAAATAAGTATCTTAGTAGTTGCTTTATCAATAATTGCCTATTGTGTGTAGGTTCCTGCAACATATTTTATTTCAAATAAGTCTTAATTGGATAGAATTCAATTAAGCATAATGCTTGGTTTGACTGGTACTCTCGGAACTAAGATGATTCAAAGGTTTTGTTATACGCAAGGAAAAATCATCACTCTTAAAATATGTCTCACTGGCAAAAAGGAAAGACACAAAAGAGGCTCTGAGATGTAGGTGAGGCTGCCCTTTTGAAAGACGTTTATGTATATAAAGAAAAACTATGTTTTTATGTCTCCTTCACTAAACCAGGAAGGTTTAACTTCTTTAATTGATCAGTGACAAGTGCAGAACCTTAATCTGTACAAAAATCCTGTCATTCTTTACTCTGCCCTTCATAACTCAAGTGGTTGATCTTTCTCCTCCACAAGATGCCACAGTACCTTTTGATTCTTCATGAAGATATTTAGTCTGGAAACAAATTCCACATGGTAAGTCACTCACATTATCTCTCCTATGTATGTAGGAGGCATACATGCTAAATGATATTTGTTTTGTTTTGTCTTATCAAACAAGTATCTCATGTTCTAATCAATGACCCATGAACACATAACACCAAGAACATATTATTCCTGCAAAAACCAAGAATTATAATCAAAATTCAAATCCATAAATACAGCACTAACTCATTCAAATTCCTTTCCAAGCTTCAACAAGGTAACCGTTCTATATCTTATGTCCATTCTTTGCTTTAATATTTATTATATTTGTCTTATGTATACACATTGTGGAAAGACACATTTTTTATAATAATTATTTCAAATTTTATGAAAACCTCTCATAGGATTTTTTAATCAGCATCATGGAGAGACTCATATTATTTTTTAAAATCTATTTTTTCATCATATTATATTGCTTAAATTTCTCCTTATGTTTAGATACAGTTTTACTTCATTTAGATTAATTGTTGAATAATTTCCTGATGTGGGAATATATAAAAAAAATTTACCTAGTCTGCTATTCATTGACATTTGGTTTACTAACAACTTTATAATTTTGGGAACAGGCATGGTAGGAATATTTGTGTATGTGTGCTCTGGTGCACAAAATAAAAGTTTCTCTTGAGTACATATTTCAAAGTAAATTTCCTATGTTCCTGGTATGTGATTTGTTGAGTCATTTCCCCAGTTATGCAATATGTGAATCTGTTATTTTTTAAACATTTTCAATTGTTTTAACATAATTTGTTGAAAAGATGATCTTTCTCACTGAATTGTTCTTGTATTTTTGTGAAAAATCAGTTGTTCGCAAGTTTCTTTCTACTTTACAGTTATATTGATCTGTTTATCTTTATGCAATATCTTCCTTTCTTAAAAACATTTTTGTAGTCCTGACTTCGTATACTCAAATGAAAACAAATTAATAAATGCAAATGGAGTGGGGGAAAGCATAAAAGTCAATACAAAAAGATAGCAATGAATCAAACCCATTTCCAATGAAAATATATCTACATGAAAGAGGATAGAATGGAAATAACCCAAGACCTCATTTGATATTGTATAATAACTATATCCTTATTTAAAAGACAAAAAGTACATATAAACATATATTGCACGCTAATTGGAAGGCTTCTTTTTATAAAAGCATGTATAAGAACTCTGGGGAATTTTTTATGTATGATTGAGCAAACAAATAAAGATATCGTGAACCACAAGAGATATGTCTCTCACTGATGGAAAATTCTCCATTATTTGAAAACTAAATAAGACAATGCTTATAATTTATGGGTCAAGAAAAATCAAGAAGGTAATTCAAAATTACTTTGAATGTAAGGAAAATTCAACAAAATGAACAAAAGTTTATGTTCAGAGAAATATGCACATATTCCATAATTTTCTTTCACTCCTATCCCCCAGTCATTCCGTATCGAATAAATCTTATAGGTCCCTATTTTGTCATTCCTGTGTTGTTTCTTTTTGCTCAAGCAAACACACACACACATATATACATTTTGTTATTCCACCTAGTATTTCATATGAAACATGACATTGTTTGTGTCTCGTTATGCTCAATTTTTAAATATTAATAAAATAAGAACATATCAGATTCACAGAAATCTTCATTTTTTATACAACTGCTTAATATTTCATTGGGTAGACATACCAAGATTTCTTTTAAGTAAGAGGCTTGTACAACTTAATATAAACAATTAATGCTAATATTTACATTTGTAAATAAATAAAGTTTACTTACAATATTTTGCAATAATTAGCAATGTTGTAATAAATGACCTCATGCATATGAATATTGTATTGTTGGAGGTATATTTTCAGATAATTCCCTTGAATTAGGATTCTTAAGTAAAATGTAAATAGGAATATATTTTTCTTCAGTATTACCAAATTTTATGCCCTAAATTTATACCAATTTGAATTTTCTCAATGGTTAACCTCATAGGTGAGAAATGGTATTTTGAAATATTTTTGATTGTTTTTCTTATAAGAGTGAGGTTGAATATATTTTACAGATGTAAGGTCATTGGATATGCATATGTATGTGCACATATGAATTGTACATGCGATTCTGTGTGTGTGTTATCCATTAAGCAGCAGGATTTTCTATCTTTCCCCTCAATTTAAATGTATCCTTATATATTAAGTATAGTAGTTCATCCACGGTATGTATTGCAAGTACTTAATCCTAGTTTATCAGAATTTTTTATTTCTCTGTTTACACTTCTCCATGAAGAGCTTATTTTTTATTTTTATGTAGAAATATATCTAGCCTTTTAATGGTTGCATTGAGATTAATGAGTCATTGTCAGAAAGTCTTTGCAGCATTAAGCTTATAAAGAGGAATTTGAATGTGCTGAACTTTAAGCATTTCTTGGTTTCATTTTTATATTCAGATTTTAATCTACTTGGATTTTATGGTATGTGGAATATATGAATTACTTTTTATTGTTACTCAATAAATATCTTTATTTTCTCAAAACTATATCCAGCAATTTTTATTATTAACATAATCTGGTTTTTAAAATTTGACAGAAGCATTCCATTTTTTCTTTTTGAGAGACAGAGAGAGAGACTGGAGGAAAAACCATTTCATTTTGTTTCCGTTTTAGTTGTTCACACTGGTTGTTGTATCAATAATTTATATGTATGTTATACATAATATATATGTTTTATATATAAGCTATCATATCAATAGGTAAATAAACACATTTCTTTACTCAGGCTGAAATCAATTTCCATGGAGAACTATTTCTTTTAACCTATTGTGTATATACTTATTTGCAGAAATATTCAAACGAATGGACTACTCTAAATGGCCTAAGGTGAATTTAAATTCCTCAGTTCTGTTTTCTGATTCTAATCTGATGACTTCTTTGACATAGGAGACTTCAGTCTTCATAGTGGTAACATACAATGGAAGATACATATGTGACTTTGGGTGTGTATTTAGCTCGCAGGCTTAGATTTACTCCCATATGGCAAAGGATTATAAAAATAAAATACATATCTAAGAACTGAATGAAATAACATGTCACTGGCTCTAGGTATCAAAGTTAAACAATGGTGTACACAGTCTCAGTAGAGACCCCTCCCTATTAACAAATACAATTGAGCCCATGTCCTCTAGGAATTCATAAAACATAACATCTTTACACACTCACACACACGCATACTCACACACTTATAATGATTTACTGACCTTGAAACTACAAGTTTCAGTGAATGCTTTGCATGTGGGGTTTAGTGCGTGTGACTGGGATTTTATAATGTTTACGATTTATAAGATGATAGGATAGGTGCAACTGAAGTCAGAAAAAAAGACAAACACTCATGACCAAAACTCAGAGCAGAAGAAATTCTTGATAAAGATGGTCTCATTTTGTTTAATATTATGTCTATGTTGGGTAGAAGTGACAGGTCAGGAATAAATGGGAGAATATTTATAAATTCATGTGATATTTTGTGTTTTCAGCCCCAGTGTAAGATGTACTACCCAGAGGATCATCTTTCTGATTCAAACTGTCCTACTGTTGTAGCATATATTTGTGCTGTGAATGGACACACTTACGTGAATGAGTGCTATTTTTGTGTTGCACAATGGTAAGTTCAAAACAAAATACCACTGATTTTTCTCTACATTTAAAACTCTTAATCAAAAAGTAGATTTCCTTATGCATGGAATTTTTTTTTATTATTTCTAAGTTCACAAAGATTGAGGACAGATTATATTATATACAATAGAGAAAATCTATATAGTAAGAGTAATGCCTTTTTAAAATTGAGTTAAAGGGTATAGGTGTATTGGGTAAGGGGATCAATTCTACTGTGATGGAGGAAAACTATACATTAGGTGGCAATCATTATCTGGTGTATGCAATTGTCAAAGTATAATGCTGTTTACCAAGTATACAAATATGCAGCAAAAATATATCAAAAGTTGACTTATTTAAAAAAGAAGAAAGAAAAACATATCATATTCCAGCAGAATTTTACAGTAATCTAATTAGTAGATAGTCTTTAGGTTATATTTAAGGAATAAATAGTAATCTTTTCTTTTTTAGTAGCAACATTTATTATTTCCTTTGAAATGCTATATTCATTTTAGGATATTGAAATTGCATCTCAATCTATATTTTATCGCACCCACCACCAGAATTCCAGAGTCCCTTACCACCACATTTTCCCCCTTCTTCCTTCCTTCCCCCTACCCCACCCTCATAGTACAGCCCTGTGTTCTGTCAGTCTGGTTTGTCTTTGTATGCTCATCTGTTCATTTCATTACATTCCACAAATGAGTGAAACCATCCGTATTTTTCTTTTCCTTTCTGACTTATTTTGTTTAACATGATCCTCTCCAGCCCCATCTAGATTGTTGCAAAGGGCACAATTTCATTTTTTTAATATCTGCATGGAATTCCATTGAGTATATGTACCACAGCTTCCTTAGCCAGTCATCTATTGGTGAGCATTTAGGTTGTGTCCATTTATCTTGACTATTGTGAACTGAGCCGCTATGAACATAGGGGTGTAGATAATTTTTCTGATTAGAGATTTTGTATCCTCTGGGTACATTCCCAGGAGTGAGACTACTGCATCCAATGGAAGAGACATTTGTTCTGAGGAATCTCCAAACAATTTTCCAAAGAGGTTGCAGTAGTTTACATTCCCACCAGCAATGTAGGAGGGAGCCTTTTTCTCCACACCTGCTCCAATACCTGTTGCCTTCAGGCTTTTTGATATAGTCCATTCTCTCTAGTGAGGCAATATCTCAATGTGATTTCTATTAGCATTTCTGTGATAATTAGTGATATAGGACATTTTTTTCAGGTGTTTGTGGGCCTTCTTAAAATAGGTGTCTCTTCATTTGTTTTGCCCATTTTTTGAGTAGGTCATTTGCTATTTTTATTGCTGTGGTGTATGAGTTCTTTACATATTGTGGAGATTAAGCTTTATCCAATGAATGTTGTGTATAGCTTTCCCAATTCCGTGGGTTGCCTGTTTGTTTTAGTGGTGATTTCTTTCACTTTGCAAATTCTCTTGAGCTGGATGTAGTCCCAATTGTTTAGTTTTGGTTTGATTACTTTTGCTGTAGCTGTACCTTTCCCTGAAGACATCCTTGAGTTTGCTATCATGAAATGTTTTCCCCACATTTTCTTCTAAGTATTTGATGGGGGTCTTATGTCCAGATCTTTGATCCCTTTTGAGTTAATTTTTGTGCATGGTAATAATGAATTTCTTTTTCTTTCTTTTTTTTTTGCAAATATCTTTTCCAAGCACCTTTTGTTGAATATACTTTCCTTCCTCCATTGCATGCAGCTGGCACCTTTGTCAAAGACTAACTGTCCATATAAATGGGGTTTTATTTCTAGACTCTGTTTTACCCCACAGATTGCTGTGTCTGCTTTTGTTGAAATACCATACCATTTTCATGATGATCACTCTGGAGTATAGTTTGAGGTACAGGGTGCAATTCCTTCACTGTTCTTTTTTTTTTTTTTTTCTCATAAGATAGCTTTTGCTATTCAACGCCTTTTGTGGTTCCATACAAACTTTAGTATTAATTGCCCATTTCCCTGAAAAATATCCCTGGGAGTTTCATGGGAATTGCATTAAATATGTATATTACTTTGGGTAGAATGACCATTTTTACTGTGCTGATTCTTCCAATCCATGAACATAGAATGTTTTTCCAACTCCTTGTGTCTTCTATTTCTTTTGTTTAGCTTCTGTAGTTTCCATTGTGGATGCTTTCACCTCTTTTGTTTAGTTTATTTACAAGTATTTGATCTTTCTTGGTGCTATTATGAATAGGATTTCTTTCTTAATTTATTTATCCTCTACTTCATTGTTTTCATATAGGTATGTAACAAAAGTGTGTTGATTTTATGTCTTGCCACTTTGCTATGTTTATTGTCTCTAGCAATTTTTGGTGGAGTCTTTAGGGTTTTCTAGGTATAAAATCAAGTCATTTGCAAATAATCATAGCTTTATTTCTTCTTTTCCAATTTTAATTACTTTAATGTGCCTTTTCTGCCTTATTGCTCTAGTTAATACTTCCAGAAAAAAAAGCTGAATGGTAGTGGTGATTGTGGGTGAACTTGTCCTGTTCCAGATCTTAGGGGGGAAGATTCTCAGCTTTTCACCAGTGATTATAATGTTGACTGTAGGCTTGTCATACATTGCTTTAATTATGTTGGGGGATGTGTCTTCTATTCTTACTTTGGCAAGGGTTTTATCACCAATGGGTATTGAATCTTGTCAAATGCTTTTTCTCCATTTGGAGAATCACATGGTTTTTGATTTTCACTTTGTTAATGTAGTGTGCTATGTTGATTGATTTGCATACATTGAACTATCCTTACATCAGAGGAATAAATTCCACTTGATTGTGGTGTATAATTTTTTGATGTGCTGTTGAATTCTATTTGCCAGAATTTTGCTGAGGATAGTTGCATCTATATTCATCAATGATATTGGTCTGCAGTTTTCTTTTTTGATGCTGTCTTTGTCTAATTTTGGAATCAGCATAATGTTGTCCTCAGAACTTATTTGGAGTTTTCCTTCCTCTTTAACTTTGTGAGAGAGTTTGAGGATGATGGGGATTGGATCTTCTCTGACTGTTTGGTAGAATTCACTAGCAAAGTGAGAAGTCTGAGCTTTCATTTTGGGCAAGTTTTTTTTACTACTGCTTCAATTTCTGTGCTTATGATTAGTCTGTGTAAGTTTTCTGTGTCCTTCTGGTTCAGTTTTGAGAGCTTGTAGAATTCTATACACCTGTCCTCTTCTTCAAGAGTCACAAATTTGTTAGTATATTTATGTTAATATATTTGTTAGCATAAGTGTTCATTATCATCTCTCGTGATGCTTTGTATTTCTATGATGTCAGCTGTAATCTTACCTCTTCTGATTTTTGTTATTAGGTGTTCCTTTCTCTCTTTCTTAGTGTATCAATTTTGTTTACTCTTTCAAAGAACTAGTTCTTGGATTCATTAATCATTTGGTCTTTTTTAAATTTCATTTATTTCTGCTCTAATTTTTATTACTTCCTCTCTTCTGTTGATTTTTTATTTCGATATTTCTTCCTTTTCTAGTTTCCACGGGTGTGTGGTTAGATATTTAATTTTTGCTCTCTCTTGGTTTTTGATGTGTGCTGTATGGTTAAAATCTTTTCTCTCCAGCCTGCTTTCGTCATATCCCATATGTTCTGATACTTGTCTCTGAATATTCATTTGTTTAACTTAATCTTTAATTTCATTGATGATCCGGGAGTTGTTCAGAAGTGTGTTTTTTAAGCACCACATCTTGCGGTTCTGCCAGTTTTATTCTTTTGTTCATTTCACTCCCTCGTGGTCAAGAAGATACTTTCTATAATTTCAATCTTGCTAAATTTTCTGAGAATTATTTTGTGTTATTTTGTGTTCCAATATTCTCTCCTTGAGAATGTTCCATGTACACTTGAGAAGATCTGAGGCCTACTGAGCACTGGTCTGGCCGTAGCAGGACAAGGCAGGAGTCAGTGGTTCTGAGACCTCACTGTGCTGATTCCAGGCTGCTACCCGAGGCCTAACAAGGATTGGTTCCAGGCTGCCGTAGGGCATGGCTTGTGGTCTGCAGTTTATTAGAGCTACCAGAATTAACATGTGCCATCCAGGTTCCAGTATGGGAGGGCCAGTGTTAATGGATCTGAGCCCTGGACCACCCCAGAGCAGGGCCAGAAGTCAATGTCCCATGGGGTCATGAGTCCTGAAGCCTAGTGGGCAGTGGTGGGGCTGAGGACCAGGGTCTGGGTACCTGAAACTTGATGGGTGCTGGTTCCAGCAAATTGCAATCCTTTCCTAAGTAATTACTCAAAATTTTTAACAAATCATGTTGAAGTAGTTATGAATAGTGCCCACAAATAAATAAATATAGACACAGATACAGTTAGAGTTATAGACATACACACAAGTGTGGAAATACACATCAGTAACTGTTTTAAGTCTTACATCTATGACCTAAGGATAAAAACTGAGTGGAGTTTTAATTTTTTTTACTTTTTGAATAAATTAATTAGAAAATTTTGTTTAAAAGATAATAGTATTTCTTATGATGTGTCTTAGTTTCATTTGAAATTATTTTAACAAGTAAGCTTTGTGTCTTGTCACTACATCTTCCATAACCTATGCTATTTTCTGTGTAGTTTCAAAGACTATCCCCAAGTCGGATGATTTGATAGCTGGAAAAGCTGTTATTCATTTGGTAATGGTTTATTACAATAAAGAATGCAGATTAAAATCAACAAGGATAGCACAACTTTGTGACTCAGGCAGCTGTGGAAGTTAAGATGCAGGCCATGTGAAGCCCAGGGACCTGGGGTTTGTGTTTCGCCAGGAGAGGGAAGAGAAAAACAAAATCAACAGGCAGATCTGACAGGGTGGAGTCTGGGAGAGTGCAGACCTTTGAGTTGTCCTCTTCCAATGGTCCACCGATAGTGTTCAATTCTCTCAACTGCCATATGTGAAAACATATACAAAATATTGCCCATATGGGAAGCTTACCAAAGACTTCATGTTCAGGCTTTTTATTGGGGCCAGATGCCTCCATTTGTAGCACCTACATAACTGATATCTCTTTAGTATCCAGTCTCTCAGCCTACCTCCTAACTCCTGCAGAGTAGTGCTGCTGCCATAGACTGGTTCAGGACCCCAAGTGAATAAAAGCAGGCGTTCACCTGAACATAAACTCTTTGGTATGGTCTATAACTTTAGCTTACTAAGCCACTCTTAGTATCTCTTATCCTGACTTGCCAGTCAGGATATTCCAAGAGCATGTTGGTTATTTCAAAGCTAATTTGAATACGCACGTAATAAACTAACACTTAAATGCCAACTTGCTCTGATCTGAATCATAATGTATTTCCAACATCATGGCCCCACCGCTTGGGTATTATTGCTGAGCACTGAAAGAAGTAGGGTATAAAAGCTAGCCCTTATTTGTTCATTTTTAGAGTAAGCACTATCTTCAGAGGATGATACGTACTGTAGAGGAAAAGAATGGCTACTGGAAGATGTGAATTAAGTCTCTACCATTTGTTTGAAAGAAAAGTTTGAATTCACAAATACCACCAGATAAGGTAGATGAACTGTTACACTATCATTCCTTCCTAATGTCTTTATGATTGCTTTCATATGATGATTTGTAGTTTAGAAATCTCTGTTCTAACTGCTCTTTCACTACTGATGCTATTTTTTGAATTTTTTCTGATTTTTTCTTATTATCCCTAATGGGACTAGACAATTTTGCTCAGCTTTTCAAAGAACTAGCTTTTTTATTTTATTGATATATGAATTTTTTTCCCTTCTGTTTAATTTATTTCTGCTTGAATTTTTATTATTTTCTTTTTTTCTACTGGCTTTTGGCTTCAATTATTCTTTTCAGTTGTCTTAGATACAGGGTTGGATTGTTTGAGATGTTTCTCATTTTTGAGGTAAGACTGCTTCCTAAAAACTTATTTATTAGACTATTTTGCAGTATTACATAAATAATAATAGCTCCTTTTTTATTCTCTTATCTCCAGTTTTTTAATTTTTCCTTTAATTTTTGTCTACTACCCATTAGTCATTCAAGTGTATGTTTTATTAAACTCCATATAATTTGGACTTCTCCAGCTTACTTTTTATGATTGAGTTCTAGTTTTATGTTATTGTTACTTGAGATGCTATCTGGTATGATTTCAAACTTCAAAATTTTTTGCCTCATGCTTTTCTTCCCAATATACAGTCTATCCTTGATAGTGTTTTGTGGGAACCCCATAAAAATGTGAGTTACATAATTATCGATTTGAGTGATCTCTATCTATTAAAACTGTCTGTTACAATTTGTCTTTATACTTTGTCTTTTGAGGCTGTTGTTTCCTTGTTCATTTTCTGCTTGGATAATCTGTCCATTGTTATAAATGGGGGTGGGGATTTAAGTCTTCTACAGTTTTTATATTACTGTCAATGTTTCTCTTTAGTTAGGTCAGTAATTGAAATATCTATTTTTAATGCTTTCTCGTTGTGCACATATATTTAGTGTTATGTCTTCTTGTTGAAATGACCCCTTAATCATTATGCAATTTCCATCCCTGTCTTTTGTTACTTTATTTGGTTGGAAGTCTATTTTACTTGATATAAATATGATGTTCCTGCTTTTTTAAGGTTACCATCTGATTTTAGACTCCTTCCAACCTTAGATTAGAAGCTATGTTTGTCTTTAGAGCATAAATGGATTTCCTGTATGCAGCAGAAAGTTGGTTTTGTTTTGTAATTCATCCATTCATTTTATGTCTTTTGATTAGTGAGTACAGCCAATTAAAATTTAAGTTGATTATTGATAGGTAACTGCATTGTTATTTGGATATTTGTTTTCTGGTCATTGCTGCCTGACTATACATTTGTTCTTCTCTAGTCTACTTTTTTGTGCTCTAAAAACTTTCATGTTGTATTGTTTTTTGTTTCTTTTTTCATTTTCTTCTTTATTTTTTTCTGTGGTTTTATGTCTTGATTTTACCATGGGGTCCACATACAAATTTCTAGTCTTATAAATTTTTAATCTAAAGCAAGTATGTCTCAGGCATGCCCTGGTGGTTTAGCAGCCTAGTCCAGCCTGGGAGTAGTTCCATATACATCTCAAGTGTTCCAGATCAAAGTGAACAACTAAATAAAAAATACAAGTATCTTCTTCTACCTCTCTTTTTTTTTTTAAAGCTAGTTATTCTTTACCTCACTTTAACAGTTCATATTCTTGCTCCTCCTCCTCCTCCTCACATTTTTGGTCTCTTGCTGCATTTGAGTGGGATTTCTTTTCATTTTACAGAAATTCCTTTTGTGTTTCTTGCAAATCTGGTTTATCTTTGATGAATTCTCTTAATTTTTGTTCTTCTCTAAAGCTCATCATTCCTTCAATTAAAGTGATACCTTAACAGGGTAGAGTATCCATGGTTGGCAGTCCTTTTCTTTCAAGACTTTAAATATAACATGCCATTTTTTTCTAGTCTTTAATATTTTACATTTTTATGGGGGCTCCCTTGTATGTGACTGATTTTTCTCTGTCTTTTGAAAATTCCTTCTTTCTTTTAATTACTGTGTGTATTATTGTGTGTTCATTTGGTTCATTTTATTTAAAACTCTTTTGCTTCCTAGATCTGGATGTCTCTGTCCTTCTCTAGGTATTGGAAGTTCTCAACTTCTGTTTCTTCAAATAAGATGTCTGTCCCTTTCTCTCTCTCGTCTCCTTCTGGGACCCTTGTGGTATGAAATTTATTCTCTTGAAGCTTTTCCGCACATCACATATTCTATCTTCATTTGTTTTAAATTATTTTTTCTCTTTGTTGTTCTGCTTAGATGCATTCAACTAACATATCTTCTAGCTCACTGAGTTGATTGGCGTCCTCTTCCAGTCCACTGCTAAGCTTTTCTCTTGTTTTGTTTTTTTCACCCATTGTGTCTTTTAACTGTATGAATTCTCTTTGGAGCTACCTTGCAATTTTCTATGATTGCAGTAGTTCTCTTTTTCTTTGGTCATTGTTCTGAATACAATGAGCACAATGAAGAATATTTCCTAATTCTTCAGATAGTTTACTTAATTCCGTGGCAATCAGATTTTTCCCTGGGTATATTTTGGCCTTCAATTTGGGGTTTATTTCCATTTCTATGCACTTGTGGGTCAGTTCTTAGGCATAGGGGTGCCCATTATAAGGGAAAGTCCTTTACCCTGGGAAGAGACTTGTACTATTGCTCCCTCCTGATAGAACCTAATATCTTGGTACTAGATGCCATTCATGCCTAGACTGTATCTCAGCTTTTATGACTTTTTATGATGACTGGTGTCCTTTCTCTTTACAGATATGTTTCTTCCTATTTTTATAAAGGTTGTAGTTCTTAAGTGGGTGTAATATTGCTGTGTCTGTGAGGAGATGAGTTATAGATATTCCTGTCTCCCATCTTGGAACTGCTCTTTTAAAGAATTCTTTAAAAATGCAAAAGAAAATAGAATGAGGAATTTATACAAGACAATTTCTTTAGAATACATTTCTAATTGAGAATGTAACAGTTTTAGGGAAACGTTGAAGCCAAAATTATGTTAAGAGGAATGTTACGCATTTAGAGAATAGTGAAAGTGAGGACAGAAAGTGAAGCTGAGGTCAGTCTTCAGCATAATAATATACCAGAGGAAGGAGAATAGACAATCTTATAGAAAATTGTGAAAATTATATGAGTGTGAATTATTATGCATACCATTAATGTTCTGTTTAATTTTTTACTTCTTGGTTGAAAAATCTGACATTTGCTATGTTGAATGGAAAGTTATCAAAATAGGAATATATTAAAGGATTAAAGACTACAGAAAGCCTTCATAGGACATTTTTTCACTTTTTGAATAAACAAGACATAGAGGAAGAGTGTATAAACTATGTGTTGATAACATAAATAGAAAAAGGTTGTGACTAAAGGGAACTGTGAAACAGCTCCCTTTTTCAGTATGCCAGTCTATAGTTAAGGAAATGTGAAGCAATACATTACTTCCTTATAATATTTTTTTCTTTTCTCTTTAGGGAATACGGATCTAATCACATTCAATTTTTAAAACATGGAAAATGTGATAACAGAGCATGAACTGTTCTTGTTCTTTTCATGATGTAATTCTAATTATTTTTTAATTTCAGGTTGTATAATTACACCTTTGGCTGCACATTAATATCAAATTAAATTAAAAAATAAACAAACAAATTGAGTAGAAAACCAAATCTCTTATTTACTACAAATAAACATAATTATGAAAGTGGTTATTCGACTCTGTGTAATGATTGTTTAAATTCAGTTTCTATTTCGTTGGAATCTAAGGTCTTTTACCAAATGGATTACTAATACTACCCTGAGTTAAATCTACTCTAAATTGCAGCTTCTTTGCAAAGCCAGACCCTGCCTACTTATCTAATCTCACTTAAAAACTTAAGCAAAAGAAATAACATCCATACACATATAGACTATTGAAAGTTTCTACCTCATATTTATGAATGCAGGCCCATTAGTAGGCAAAAAAAAATGCCCACATACTAATAGAAGGAGGGAAAATTATACACTGGAGTTGTTTGGGTTCACACATATTTTTGATAGAGGATAGTTGGTGTCACTTGATGTCTGGTTCTAGCAGAACTGATTCTTGTATCATCCATCATTCACATTACTTAGTCAATGTCTTTTCTTTCTTAATCTGACTAAAAATCTGTCACTTTTAATGAAAATATTGTAATTAATGCAGGAGATGAAGTCATTATGTGTGAAGGTTGAGATATGAAAAGTGAAAAAGCACTGGTTCTCTGTCATCTGCGTGCTGTGCCACTGCATGTGGTTGTCACTAGGTGCCAGCCTCCCACTTCCATCTTAACCTGACTAGTCCTTTCTTCCCCCAGAGGTGTCCAGAGAAGGTCACTCCACTCTCCCCATCCCCTTTCCAGCTAATCACACATCCATCTCTGCTGGCAACAGGGACCCTTATCCCCTCACCTCTCCTCTCTCCTTCCCTGTGTCCATGGTCAGTAGGCCCGTTGGGTGGCTCTTTTGGTACAGGGAGTTAAAGCTTCAGGTCTTAGAGGTCCCTCAGAGGAAAGAATATGCTAATAGGTTAATACAGATTTTTCCTGTTACTTTGATCATCTCATAACTTAATCCACTTCATCATTTGGTTTTTCTCTCTCTCTACCTTACCAAAAATTATAAAACCAAAACCAAAATTCTTTCCCCAAGGAAATGAAAGGGTGAGATTATGTCCTAACACAGAATCAATACTGGGGATTCAAAGAAAATTCTCCCCTATTCAAAAAACAGGAAAGCTAAAATTATTCTCTCTCAGTAGGGGAATAAGGAGTTTATTGTCTAGAAATCCCAGACTTACAAGCATCTTCTCTGTTGATGAAAGGCCTGGACTGATAAGGACACAGACTTGAACACAGATATGGTCACTAGCGCGTAGGAAGTTTATGCAGAGAATAAAGCAGCCATCCTAGGTTTCACATAAAGGAAGGGGCCATTTGACACACTGGCCCTAGTTTAAGGGCAGAGATCAAGTTCTAACAATAAATAGGCCAGGTTCAGTGCCTATAAGCATCATGCCACATGTCTTAAGTGTTTTGTTTGTTTAGTCTTGGAAATTTTTTCTTCTCCATTTCTAAAGCCTTTCATCAGGAAAACAATTCACTTAAGAAAACACAGCTGGAGGAAAATAAGCCTCACTGTGTATGTGTTGGAAATCTACATAAGTATGAAAGATTCTAAAAACAGTTAAGCAAATTGGGGTACAGATGCCTGGTCTCTGGAAAAAGGAGGCAGGACTCTGAGACTTCCAAAGGAAGGACTGCAACTCATAGGAAGATGACATGTGAAATTTGGTAAACATATTTGCCAAAATTTGCAGAAATACCGGAGCCCAGGAAAGAATCTCAAGGGAAGGAAATTGTAGTTCATTAAGAAGCACTGATGTGAACTCGAATTATGATTCTCCTCACCACTAACATACACTGTGTATGACCCCCAGTGGGACCAGAGGAATAATAGAGGAGGCGGAGGTGTAAAAGAGTATCCAGTTACAGAAACGTGCTCTTGAAAAGAGCAAATTCTTGTTTAAGAAAGTATTCTGCCCAGATGTGTTAGTGGATAATTAGTGAATCAAATGAAATCTTGTCTTCAAATTTATAAAACCAGTTCTCAAATGGGAGGCTAATTTTCCTGCTTACTCTTCATGTATTTGAAGGAATTTAGCCAAGGATCAGTATCTGCCTTTTAGATCTCATCTGCCATTCCTCTGTTTTCTGGTCATATCTATAAAACAGTAAGATTTTTTTTTTTAAGCACTGACAAATAAATCAGCTGGTTTATTTAACAAACATGTATTGAGAGCCTACTCTGTGCCAGACACTGTTCTAGATTCTACTAAGCTACAGGTCTTTCCATAAGAGCTCTGGGTTTTGAGACAAGAAAAAGCTTTATTGCCTGTTGATAAGCAATGAGTTAGAAGAGTCAAAATCTCAGCTCTGCCTCCCTCATTAGTGTCAAGATGAGAATTTACTGGAAGGATTAGGGGAGAACAAAGAAATCCCTGTTTGGTCAATTTAACTGGTCAGTTAAGGAGGCGTATTTTGGTTCACAGAATGCTTGTTCTGAATAAGCTCTAGGTAACTTTTGTTTTCAATTTTCTTCCCTAGACATTATTTTTGTGGACTGAGGGTCATGGACAAGAGCCTGCCCTTGTGTATACCCAGGTCAGGATGCCCATTATTGCTCTGTCTGTAAGAAAGTTTCATATTCCCTTAAAAAATTTCTTATCAAGTAGGTAAAGCATGGGTTCCTTTTTTTGTTTGATCATAAAGATTAAAACAGTTTTTCTATAGACACTATATTTAAGACTAAAATAAAAAATATAGATATGTAGTTAAACAGAGTTCATGAGTGCATTGATTATATCATTTGATTGGATTGAGCTAATGATTGTATTGATTATCTGATGAAATGTCAGTTTCATTGGCCCTGGGCAGAGAAGGTCCCTGTGATAGAGAGAGAGTTCAGAATGGGACACTGCTTATCTGCAATCTCCTCAGTAGTTTTACAGGCTTTCAAAATCAATAGGACAGGCACCCTGTGCCTTGGGTTGTCTGGAAACTGCTTAAATTGTAGGGGGATATAGGGCCCCGCAAAAGCTGCAAGACCTTCTAGGTCAATAAAGTCCCTGGGAGACCTTAAGTGCCCTGAGTCACACCCAACAGGCCATTTCCTGAGCACTAGAGGTCAAAGCTAATCTCTTTAACCCTCTGGAAAGATTCTTGTAATCATCAGCTTAATGTTTTCCTCAAGACAACAAGGAACCCAGGACCACCAGTGTGCCAGAGGCCACAGCACAGACCTAGAGAACTTTCTGGAAAATCCCCTCACTTCTGCTTTCAAACTTCCTTGTGACTTCTATTCTCTTGCTAATTATAGACCCTGGAAAAGTGTCCCCCAGAACCCCCTTTCCTAAGAGTATAAATCCAACCAGTCTCCAGTCTGCAGTGCAGCCCTCCCTGCCCAGAAGACTCTATCTCCTGCTTTTGCTTTCTTTCTCCTCCATTTTCTCTAATAAGTTTATAAAACTGCATTGGTAACTCTCAAGAATTCTCTCCTGAACCTTTCGCCCCCCCAGACCCCAGAGCCCCCACATCGCCTGCACTGATGGAGTTCACATTCTGATGGCATGTGGACCAGCACAGTGTGAGGGATGTGCAAGGAAAGAAGCAGTTACCAAACTTGGGGCACAAAGAAGGTTCAGAGGCTATCATCAAGTTAGCAAAATCTTCCCTGAAAATCAGAAAAAAGAAGTTACCAAATTACTTTGCAGACTCTGTGAGGAAGGGATAAATAGGGAAAAATCTATTGAGTATTGGGAAGCATTTTCTGGGTCACTCATTCCATGCTCCCAAACCAAGAAATCCCCAAATCTTCTGGGGAACCTAACACTCTAGGTTAAGACAAGAAGGAGGTGGTCATGTGAAGTCTGGGGAGAAGACCCCAGACACAGGAACAGCAAACTCGGGAGGGGATACAGTCTGCTTTAGTGGAGACTTGGTCTTCTTTAAGACTCGATGTTGAGATCAGAGAGATTTGAGGGTCTAATGATTGTGGGGTTCAGGTTGCTCAAAGAATCTATGACAGAGTTAGGTGAGTGAGCAAGCAGAGATTTAATTAGAGGGTAAAGGGATGGAGCTGATCAAGGATGGTTCAGACCCAGCCTTCCATGCCAGTGGTCTGGGGTTTTAAGGAAAAAATGCACATGGTGAGGAAGGGGAAGGAGAGAGGGGGTCAGTAGACCAGGTTTCAGTTCCTGATTAGGCAAGGTGACATTGTCCTTTAAAGTTATTGGTGGTTTTCTTGAACTTGTGTCATTCCTTTGTTTCTTAGTGGAGGGTCCATCCTGGTCACCCACTACACATCTCACATGTCAAACTCATCCATCATCCATCGGCTTTCCTTATCGATGCGGATGCATCCACGACTGGGTGCTGGAGCCAGAGGCGATTCACTGTCCTGATAGCTGAGCTTTAATCCCTGGTCTAAAGCTTGCTCTCGTGGGGGTTCTGACAATGATGTCATTGTAAGTGTGCATTACAAGTCACGGAAAGAAGGCTGGGTCTTATTCTCAATGAGAGAAAAGCAATTAGAAAGGCTATTTCTATGTAGGCATATTACATGCCATCCCAAAATAGTATCATGTGAGCAATGGGTAGGAAAAGTGGTTGAGCTGGAGTCACTGGATGGGCTAGTAAGCTTTGGAACTAATAAGTAATCTGTTGGTCAGAGAAGCAACATTCTAGGCTGACTGCAGCCTTCGGCTCTGTGACCGACCAGGAATGCCTTAGATTAACTCATATGCTCCTTGTTCCTTTGTGTCCCGGTAATGGGCATTATTTCATTAAATAGTAAAAATAATCTGCAGGTGTAGAGACTTTAGATGCTAATGAGATATGTGTGGTGCATATTCACATATGGACCCATGAAGAAGGACTACATTTGTACAACTGGAGACATCTGCAAGACACCTTGAATGAATTTCCTGCACAGAATAGGGCTGAAAAAAGCAGCATCTAGTCCTCTAAAGGGAGAGCATCGCCCTGCAATCAGAAGAGAAATACATTCCTCTTTCACCTTCTTCTTTGCTGCTGCAGAGAGAGCAAATAAAACCTTGCCTGAATTCTTAAATATAGACTTTTTTCTTCCCCCTGTATTCAAATAGCCATGTACCTAGATAAGGTCAGGTAACATCTGGAAGGCTAAACACGATGGAACACCTAACCTCACAGTTAAGACAAGAAGGAGGCGGCCATGTGACATCTGGGGAGGGGACTCCAGAACAGGAACAGTAAGCTGGGGAGTGGTAGTCTGCTTTAGTGGAGACATGGTCTTCTTTTATAGAAGTAAGACTGGATATTGAGATCAGAGATTTGGGGATCCAATGCTGTCATTGTAAGTGTGCCTTACACAGCCATGGAAAGATGGCTGGGTCTTATTCAAAATAGGATACAAAGCAGTTATAAGAGTTATTCCTTTACCATTGTGAAAAAATCAAGCTACAGCCATACTCCTCCAGAAACCACTGCTGAACAAAATTTATTTGTAAACACTAAGATTTCTACTCTCAACATTGTGGCAGTTTTTTCTTTAGAGGTGTATCAGGAGTAGTGTTTGGAGCCTGTTAAAAATGAAAAATTACAACTCTGACTTTAGAATTGCTGGGTCAAATTTTGCATTTTTATCAAGATCTCTAGGTATAAATTTGATGTATTATATACAGATTTTGATTTACAGTGATACACACCTTTGCTTATATATGATTTTGAAGCTTTGTTCCTTCAATACAATTTAAAAAGAGGAAGAAGCTGAGGGAAGTTGTATTGCCCACCACAGTTTGACTACATTAGTTTCTGATTTGCAGAGGAGTCTTGAAAAAAGATGTATTGTTTCATTGTTTTCTGTTTTCCATAGTTTTGGTTTTTTCTGGCAGATTGCATGCCTGTCTACCAGGAAAAAAAGATTATATATTAATGATTCTGAGCCAGGTTAACATGTACAAAGTGGAGGTATTAATTCTTTGGTTTTTATTAAGACACTTTGTAAGGACAAATATAATTATGTTTGAAAATGAAAGGAAGAGCTAAGAATTCATTCTCAGTGACAGAGTAGGAGCATCTTCTATCCAGAATAGCCTGAATCAGGCTCCCTGTGGATGACTCTCACAGGAAGTTAACAGCACAAACTCAGCCTCAATTTACTCCATGCCCATCTTTTTACCTTTTGCTATCGATTCCTCCCTTATGTAATCCAGGACCATAATTTTAGCCCACCTAGACCACCTACAGGGCACCTCTTGCAGATACAAGAGGAACATGGATGGATCTCAGTCTGACTCAGTGATAGAGTGGGACTTTCTACTGGAATGAGAGAGTTCCAGGAGTAGGCAGAATTCCATGATGCAATTGATGATAGGTACACGTGGGTGAGGTTGGCCAAGATGTGGGATTTCAAGAGAATGCTATGATAGGAAACTAGAATGACAAAGCAAATCTGTCACTCTGCTGATAGGGATGAAACTAGCAAGGATTGTGGAATAAAGAGGAAACTGCTGAGGAACACCAAGAAGCTATAGATCAGCAGATAATAGGATCTGAAAGGATGGGAAGCCTCTAGAGTAAAAGGAGCAAATTAGGAGAGTTGTAAACTTACATCAACAAACAGTAAGCAATTTGGACCCTAGGTAATATAGTCACAGGGAAATGAGTGGTTCTAACTTCTGAATGAACTTGAAAGTGGATTCTTCAAGAAGTAGCTCCAGACAAGAACATCATCGACAGACATTTTGATTGCGGTCATATAACACCTTGAGACGAGGACTCCAAGACACTGTACCAAGATCTCTGGTCAATGGAAACTTTGACAGAATAAAATTTATGTTAAAAACCACTACATTTTACTAATCTACTAGGCAGGGTACAGAAATATATATGTGTAATGTGCTCAAAACAGATAGCTGTTATCACTAATATTAACATTAAAAGATTGATCAGAAAAGAATTGTAATTTTGGCATGAAGGAATATGGAGAAGAGTCTGCATATACGAATGGCAGGTGACATAAGAAGAGGAGAAGAAGTAAACTGAGAGATGCATTAATGTACAGTATGTAAGTAAAGGTAGACTCAATAAAGAGAACAGAACAAAATAAAAATTAAAGGTTGGAAATACACTGCACCCTAGGCAGGAGAGCCAGATTGAAATACGTTTAGAAAGTAAATGGACCTACTTACGTATCAAGAGAGTTGAAAAGCCAGAGTAACACAGGAGTGAGAGCATGCTTTCCCCAAGGACTCAGACCCACCAGCAGAGTTCACATCACAGTTCACAACATGCAGATGAGTGAAGGCGAGAAGCTGGAAAGACAGGTGCTCTTGAGTTACCTGCTGGAATCTCTTGGGTCACTCTCTTTTTTTGTCTTCAAGCTATATCGAATTTTCATGTCAGTAATGTTCCTTCCTTTGATCGCTCCCCTCTCTTTCATATATCAGGCTTTCGATCTAGTCAACACAGGCTTACCAGCCCTCTTGTGTTCGACATTCCCAGCTAGGTGGCTATATCCTCTTGAAACATTGTTATGGTTTATTAGAAAGAGAACAATACAGATTTAATTTCCTCCCCTATAGCCCTGGGTCTCAAATCCAGTCCAAAGCTCTCATAACCTGTTCTCTAGGTACTATAGTCACAGGGTTGGAGAAAAGATACAGATTTATATCAGCCAAGGGAAGAAACACACAGGTAATAGTCAAAGGGAGGTTTCTCTTTGCACTGTTCCCATGGAGTCAGAGCACAATGCTTTTCCAGTGACTTCAATGTACAGCAATATACAGAGAGTATTGACAAACAGGGAAGTTCCTTGAGTTTTGGTGTCTAGTGTTTTAAGGAGGCTATGTTATATGAGATTATATAAGCTTATTGATTGCCCACTTAACTGACTTCAGTCTGCAGATTAATGACAGCAAGTAATTTAGTCAACTCTAAATCACAAGGCTAATCTTCCTATTAAGGCCAGGCCCACTTTAAGATCTGGTGTGATCAGACACTTGACCCCTTTTTTTTGGTTAAAAGAAGGAAGGTAGAAGAGGAAGAAAATCTTTATTTATTTAATTGTTCATTCTAGTTTTTCACTTTACCCAAATTCTGAAAACCTGAGTCACTGGGCAATATGGGCTCATACTCCAGTGTCTCAGGCACCTGAGTCACAAGGTGTCGTCCACAGACTCTCCTTTATCAGATAGTTTTATCGAGTTTGATGTAAATTGCCTCTCAGAAGCTAAACAAAATGCCAGGTCCTTCTTTGTGCAAAGCTAACTGCTTTACTACACAATGTGATGGGTTCAAATGTTCCCGTATCCTACACAAACTTGAACTTGATTTATTACTAATTCATGAACTCTTCTTTCTCCATATTTATTCTATGTTATATTGCTGTTTTGTATCCCCTTTTCTATTTCTCTGTAATAACCAAAAATTGATTTATTTTCCATGGTTTCCATTTATCACACTTTAATTTTTACTTTTACTTTATTATCTACATTAAAGTCCTTTTGGAGTGTGTGAAAAGTGATTATATTTAATTTAGAGAGCCACCGATGCTTTTACTTATATATTTCCAATCTTCTTGCAATTGCAAAGAATTTCTCTTCCATTATAGCACTTTTTCTATGATTCTCGTAAGAAGAAGTTTACTTCCTTTTATTCATACTTCTCTTTTTTATTCCTTGTGAATCATATCCTGCATTAAGCTTGCAGTTCAGGGCCTGTCTCATTTTCCATGATTATATCTGAATATGATTCAATGTGGAAAAATTTATGTTTTTTTTTATAATGAGTAAGATATTTGATCAAATAACTGCAGCACCATTATCAACAACAAAAGAACAGTTTCTCTTAGGCATAGAATTAACCAAGATCACTGCTTTAATAGAAATTTTCAAGTTGATGAGACACTTCATATTCATCATACTGATATAACATGGGTATCATAAATAATTTTAATTTGGTTGTTTATTTACTTCTGTTAAAAAGAGAATGACAGGTTCAAAATGGAGTCACTTGTGCTCAGCCCAGAGTACTTAAAACTTAATATAGATGTGATTTAAATCCCCTTCTAAAATGGAGTCTTAACTGGTCAGTAGGATTCTGGTCAGCATCACTTGGTAATATTTTTCATTCCTCAGAGAAATATAAGACAATCTCTCACAGCCAATATTGTCAGTCTTCCATACTGAGTCATTAACTGTTCATGTTGTTATCTAATTTCAATTTTATTTTGTTCGTATAAATATATGGACTATTTCTCAACCATTTTATGAACTATATATATACTCTATTGTTATCACATACTATACTATCTATCTGAATGTAAATTAAGCTATTTTTACTAACTTAAACTTTCTAAGAATTTTTATTTGTTTCCATGTTATCCCAGACATATTTTGATGAGCTGAAAAATTTTATTCTTAGGACCTCTAATTAAAATTGTTCAATCACTGTTCAATGTTAATACAAAAAAATAATCTCTACTATTTTAAGTTTTAGCATTCTCTTGTAAGAACTGGTATTTCCTTTCTATTTTTCCAAGTCCCCTATGTGAAGTAATGATGTTGCATGAGTAAATTAAAGTGTGGGTGTTTTATAGCCTAAAAAATGGTAACTTTGGAATATAGTAAAATTTTAGAAATATCCTGCAATAAAATTCAACTTTAAATGTAATAATGCTTTAAAGAAAAGTTATATAACAGAGAAAATAGCAAACAAGTTTTGCAAAATAGCTACAAATGAACTTTGAACACCTCCTGCCATGTCCATTTAGAGCCAGGGCTCCTGCAAATGGCTCTTGTTTGAAATTAATAAGGTAGATAATCACAAAGTCCCCTTCTCCAGGTTTCTGAAAACTGGAAGATTTACAAGAGCCTGCTAAACTTTGAAGGCTTGGACAATCAAATTCATGAATGTCAATAAAAAGAGGGAAATCAGCCATGGGATTCCACATAGACAGGCAATTTCTGATATCAAAGTCACCTTTGACTTCTTCTATGGTTTAGAAACCACAAGCCTAAACATTGGAGGTAGAGTATAAATCTATCTTCTTCTTGTGTAAAGATAGAAGACTAACTAGATAATCAACTCTGATCCTGAATAAGTCAGAGAGTATAGTGCTCAAAACATCTCAATTTTGAAAGCCTTTGGCCATACCAAACTAAGATTATAAAATATTCCACTCATTGAAAACTCTGACTCACAGATATTGTCTAGGGGATAATTTGTCACGCTCTCCAACTGGACTCAGGGTTGTTTTTATCTTCAAACACATTTCTTCTTTTCACACAATGATTAGGGATTAATGACCCTGAACTTGAAATTGTGTGTATGTTCCATTATTATCTTCAGATATGAATTCTATATTTCCTTTAATAAAATAAATTTTCAATGAGAATTTGACACTCCATTTAAGTATCATTCTCATTTTCTGAGAGATGAGGAGAAAAGGTCCACCATCTCTCATGCCAAAATGGAAGAGATAGGTTGCAAATGGCCACCAGTCCCAATCTAGCCCTCCACCTTGAAGTCATTATATGAAAAAGAAAGAAAATCATGAATGAAATTGATGTTCATTTTGTGTCTTTTATGTTAGTTCAATCTTTCCTTTAACAAATACAATGAACTTCTGTACAGAAGAAAGATTTCTCTAAGAACTAAACATGTCTGTAATGTAGATCTTATACTATTAATAGTGACCTATTGGAACTAGGAAAACAGAGGCGTCTATTCCTTGTGACAGACTCCCGCTGAACCACTACTGTGGCCCTTGGGGTCTTGTGATTATAAGACATAGTTCAGCAAAAATCATAATCATCAAAATCATCACCATGGAACTTTAAAAAAACTGTTTTCTTGTTATTCAGAGATCCGGATGTTGGAAGGCACATCTGAGATAGGTGTGTGGGAGGTGGAGGAGGGGTGGGTTTGGATGCAGAGAGATAGATCAGTAGACAGAGACAGAAGAGAGAGAGACATAGAAGAAACAGAGACACAAACAGAGAGACAAAGCATAGAGCAGGAGCTCTGTCTTTATTAGGGCTCAGGGTGGGGTGCCTAGGGTGTGTAAGGTTCACTCTTTACTGGCAATTAAAAAAATTTAAAGCACAAGTGTGAGAAATATGGAGCAGGAATAGAAAAGAGTCAGTTAAGTGGTTGATTTTCTGGGTTCACTTGGGTTTTTAATGGGGAATTTTATGTGTGGAGAGGCCTGCTTTCCTATATTATTGTTCCATGTACCTATTGTTCCATGTACATGATGTATTTGATATCTTTGAAATGAATTATTCTGCAAAAAATTTTAATATTAGGTACTTACATTACAAATGACTAGACTGAAATTCCACATCCAATGTTTGGCTAACCAAGGGTGTTGGTTTATATTTTAGACACTAGACATATCTTCTGAAGGTTTGATTCATTACAACAGGGAGAGTCTCAGCATTGTCTTTTATATATGCAACAGGCATATTGGTAGTTACCCATGTGTGGCTCCACTGTGCCACCATGTAGGTAGCAGTCATTTTAATAAAATAAATACCATGCAACATGCTTAGTGAAACAAGTATTTAATGGCTGATACATGTCATTTAAACAGAGAATTAAACTAATAATCCCAAATATTTTCATCAAATATTTGGACCTTGACAGCATATCAAAACTTTGAAATTACAGAACTTGGGAATTGTCATTAAATTCTTAGATTCCATCTTAGTTTCCAAGTGAGATTCATCTATTTCTCTGAGTCTTACTGATGCTGAACGAAGAGACTAATATACTGTAGAATTCCACAGAATAGAATGAAAAGAGCAGTCATATGAATGTATAGGGTCATATCGCATGTCAGCATGAATCAACATGTTAAAAGTAATTACATCCTTATTTATACTGTGAACAAAGAGAAAGAGAAAAAAAAATCAATATATCAGATTCCTTTAGGTTGTCTAAAGTGCTTCTCAGGACTAAGTGAACAAGGCACAAGGTGAAGAATCTGGATTCCATCACTTTAGACAGCCTTGCTTTGCATCTTCTCCGGACCTATACGTGTTCTTTCTGCTGCTTTGAGTCAATATTCTCAGTTCTGAGTCACTATAGGCAACTACTCAGACCTGGTGAAGAATCCAATGAGAGAACCACAGTTTCTCCCAGAGTTCTCCCACATTAAATCACGTTGGTCCATTTCTAGTAATTATTGAAAAATTATACTAAATTAAATACTGTAAAATTTGAGGTTAAGAATTTAAGAATAAGCATCATGCAAAGCTGAAGCTCACCCACATTCAGAAGTGAGGTTTCCTGAGTAATGTTTAGGGATGCATTTTCAAGCTTTAATAGAAATATAGTCCTTACTGCATATATGGTACAAATTAAGAGGAAAAACTATGCCCAATATACTGGCACTCTTTCATAAGTAAAAGGAACCAGTATTTATTATTATTCTTACCTTTGCGTGTTGTAATTACTGCATTATTTAACAAGGTGCAGGACTCAGCCTTGTCTGTGACTGCAAACATATCCTATACCTTCATAATTTTTACAGTCAGACTGTATAAAACACAAATAAAAGTGATATTGATTATATCAATCAAAAAATACTCTCTTCAAATAATATTCTTATACATTCTTATGAATTTCCACAAATAGAAAAATAAAGAATTTATATGTTTTTATTAGATGCCATAAATAAACATTTCTGGAGTCAGAATTCAAACATAAAAATTTTCATAACCTTCATACATGCCTAATCAGATAATTACCTCAATTCCATTCTCTTCTGATCTCAAGTATCATTAAACTAAATCCACCATTTATCATTCTTTTACATTTTTCATAGCTTTATCACCTTTTATGTGATAAAACAATGTATATGTACTTTTTATACAACTGTCTTTTATGTATATATACACAACATACACATATATTCATATGTACACTTACATATAAGTGGAACAAGTGATAAAAGGAGCACGAGGAAGCAATTAAGATTATTTTGTTATTATAATATACTCGATGCTGTATCAACGTGGTGTTATTTGAAAGTGGACTTGTATAAACTATAAATGTATTTTGCATACTTAAGAGCAATCAATATAAATAAGTTAAAAGAAGTGAATCTGGTAACCTAAGAATGGGGAGAAAATTGCTAGAAAATTGTTGAAAATTGTTAAAAGCACAAAATGCAGAAAACGAGTTGAAAAGAAATACAAAAACAAAGAAGAGGGATAATTATTAGGTACTGTTAAAAACATAGGTGCTATTGATCTAATCACATGAGTAGTGATTTTGAATATTAGCAGTTTAAATGTATCAATTAAAAGACAGAGATTTTCAGAATGGATGAAAGAAAAAACTGACCCAATTAGTTGTGTTACAAATTTACAAAAAACGCACTCTAAGCATAAAGATACATGTAGCTTGAAATAAGTGAAACTAGTCAAATATACTGTGCTAACACTAATTAAAAGAAAATCGATGTACACATCATAATTTCAGAAAGACCAAAAGTCAAAGCAAAAGTTTAGGGATTAAATAAGAGCACCTCATTTTAAAAAAGGACAATTCTCCAGTAAGACTCAGCAATCTTCAACTTTATTGGACCTAACAATGAAGTTTCAAACACTTGAGGCAATAATTAATGGAACTGCAAAGAAACATTGATGTGTTCGCTCTAACACTTGGAAATTTCAAAGTCCCTCAATCAGAAACTTATATACCCAGCAGAAAGAAGTCAGAAAAGACATCGCTGAACTCAATGCCACCATCAATCAGCTGGATATAATGGACATTTTTAAACATCTATACAAAAAATAGCAATATCAACATTCTTTAGGAGATCACATGGAACATTTGCCAAGATAGAACATATCAATCATAAAACACACCTTCACAAATTTAAGATAGTAGAAGTCATGCAATGTCTGCTCTCAGACAATAATGAAACTAAAGTAGACATCATGACAAAAATCAATAAAAGTTCAGAAGATTAAGTGATTTTTAATTATATATAGCTGAAAGAATAAAATACAAGCAAATTTTAAAATATTTTGAACTAAATGAAAATGAACCAATAACACGCAATGTTTGGAATGCAATGAAGGACATGCATATTGAGAAAATAATAGCATTGAATACAAATAGTAGAAAAGGAGGCAAAATCATTATGTTTCCACCCACAAAAACTAAAAAAAAATTAAAGCAACTTATGTCCACATAATCATGAGAAAAGAAAAATGAACTTAGAGCAGAAATTGATATAAGGAAAAAAAAGATATCAAAAAAAGAAAATCAATGAAAGAAAAAACTGGATCTTGGAAACTAACAATAGAATGGATAATCCACTGCCAAACTAAGAGTTTAGTTTAAAATTTTTAAATTTAGAAACCTAAATGAGATGGAGATGTTGCTTGCAGCAACCAACATGCCAAACTTCATACAAGAATAAATAAATTCTGAATAGGCCTATATCAGTTGAAATTAAATCAATAATTACAAATTTTCTAAAACATATGAAGACAGATAATATCAGGTCCAGATGATTTCATTGGTGAGCCATTCCCAACAGTAAGGGAAGAAATTATAATAATCTCTTTCACATGTTAGAAACAGAAAAAAATTGTTTCTATCTCATTCATGAGATCAACAGCATTCCAATAGTAAGAGCAGGAAAAAGTGTTACAGGAAAGAAGAAATTAAAGACTAATATTTCTCATGAGCATATATGTAAAAACTTTCAATAAAATATTAGCAAATTTAATTCAAAAGTGTATAAAAAATTATAGTCCATGAACCAGTGGCATTTATCTTATGTAAGCAAAGCTGGTCCAACATTTGAAAATTTAGTGTATCATATGATCATATTAACGGATGCAGAAAAACAGTTTGATAGAATTCAAAACCATGGTAAATATTTTCAGCAATACAGGAATAAAAGAAAATGTCCTCAATTTGGTAAAGAATGTCTCCAAGAAATCTACAAATACCATTATACTTACTGGTAAGAAAATTACAGCTTTACTACTAACCAGGTACAAAATAAAGTTATCCCTTTTTATCATTCCTTTTCAGCACACACACTGGAAGTTCTAGCTGGTGCAATAAATGAAAAAAATGAAATGAAAGGTATACAAACTGGGAAGGAAGACATAAAACTTTCCTTGTTCACAGATGACAATATCATATATGTTAAAAACCCAGAGAAAGTGACAACTCCTGGAGCTAATAGCGATTACAGAAAGATTGAAGAATGCAAAGTTAATTTACAAAAGTCAGCAGATCTCCCACATACCGAGAAGGAAAGGGGATTTTGAAATTAAAAACACAATGCCATTTATAGTAACACCCACAAAAGGAAATGTTTAGGTTTAAATTGAATAACAACAGCAAATCACATAAGAATTTTATGGGGAAATCTATGGAACTCAGAAAAAATGAAATGAAAGAACTAAATAAATGGAGATATCTCATGTTCATGAACAAGAGGAATCAATTTTGTCAAGATGTTAGTTTTTCCAAGTTTGAACTGCAGAATAAACTTAATTCCAATCAAAAAGCCAGCAAATTATTGTGTAGATATCAGGAAACTGATTCATAAGTTTTATGGAAAAGTAGAAAGATCCAGAATGGGCAACACAATATCGAAAGAAAGAACATATTTGGAGGAATCACAGTGTGAGACTCCAAGAATTAAAATAACACTATAATTATCAAGACAGTGTAACACTGGCAAAAGAACAAACTCTTAGAGTAATGGAACAAAACAGAGAGAGACAAGAAATTGACCCCTGTAAAAAAAAGTCAATTAATCTTTGACAAAAATAAAAAGGCAATGCAATGAAACAAAGAGAGTCTTCTCAAAAAAAGATGCTGGATCAACTAGATACTCACATGCAAACAAATCTAGACACAGACTACACCCTCCACTGAGGATGACTAGTAGGCCTAAATTACAACACAAAATACATGGAAGACAATACAGTAGAAAAGTCCATATGACTTTGGCTATGGTACTTTTAAATACAACACTATGGCTTGATCCAAAAAAGCTACAATTGATAAGCCAGACTTAAAATTAAAAAACAACAACTTCTATTCTACAGGATACAATGCCCAGAGAATGAGGAGGTAAATCAAAGATTAAGAGAAAATTCTTCAAACAGACATATCTGCTAAAAACTTTTTAGCCAAAATATATGAAGAACTCCCAAAGTCAACAAAACAAGAGCAAAAGCATATGAAAATGTATGAACCAAAGACTAAAAAGATGTGTAAACACAAAGGAGTAAATAAAAATATGCTCTATTCATATGTCAACGAAACAAAGAAAGAAAATTAAAGTAAGAAAGTCTCACACCACACCTTTAGAATGGACAAATTCCAGAACAATGACAGTACAAATGCTGGCAGGTCTATAGAGAAATAGAAACTCTCCATCGTTTCTGGTGGGATGCACACAGGCAGTCACTATGGAAGAATATTTGACCATTTGTGACAAAACTAAATTATTTTTACTATGCAAGTCACCAATATTGCTTCTGGATATTTACTGAAGATTCTGAAAACTTGCATTTACACAACCCTGCACATCCAAGTTTATAGTAGTTTTTAATCCATAATTAACAAAACTCTGGACCACCTTAATAGGGTATATAAACAGACTTACATACATCAACACAGCAAAATGACTTCAGACATATATATAGATGATCTTTAAAGTTATAAAAACACATGAAACAAATATATATTATTAAGGGAAATCAATCTGAAAGAGCTAAAAATTATATAGTTTCAACTCTAAGAAGTTCTGGAAAGGAAAATTTAAAAAACAATAAAAAGCAATCCATAGTTTACAGGAGTGGGGAAATGGAGTAATAAAGAGATAGAGCATAAAGGATTTTTAGTAAGGTGAACATGCTTTTTATGATACAATTATGAATATGTTATATTTTGTCAAAACTCACAGAATATGCAAAAAAAAAAGAGTGAATCATAATGTAAAACATGGACTTTGGTTGAGTATAATGTGCCAGTGTGATTTAATCAACAGAAGATATATTACTCCAGTGCAAATGTTGATAATGGGGGAGTGTGTGAGCTATGAATGTGTGAAGGGAAAGAAATGTGGGAATCTGTATATATTTATCTCAAATCAATTCTGCTGTGAACCTAAAATCATCCTAAAATTGAATCTCTGCTAAAAACATACATGTACACAGTTATTCTCTGTTGTATTATCTTTGATTATAAAATCTTGGAAACTTTTCAATGTTGTAGTATGAAAGATTGATTTTCTATTTTGCAATCACAGGATGTTCTATCCAGCTAGTAAAGGAGTTAGAGCTATATGCATATGCACCTCTGGAGTAACTGCACAGCTGGAATTTCTGAGAAGTAATGTTAGGATTTTCTTTATAATATGTTACTTTTATCATGGAATAATTCATCTTGCAATAATTTACAGAAATGAACTATTTTCAGCTTCCTAATAGGGTAGAATTAACTTACCAATGTTCCATCGTTAGAACGGTCAGGCAATGCGAATCCTGTATAAATAAAAAAGATAATTGGAGGCAGGACTTTCAATGGGAAATTGAAGGAATTAAGCAAGAATTCTTTGGCACTGACAATTTATGGGAAAGTCAGAAGGCAAAACTGTAAACAATGCTGATTTCTACAGTAGATCTAACTTTGTCTAAAACCCATTATATGGTTAAGCCAAAATCTATTTTCTTTACTTTCACAATTTTTAGAGGAAGAAACTGAATGTCAGGGAATACAAAGAATTCTTTAAAATCATACTTTTAAGGGAATTAACTGGGACCCATTATCAACTTCCTCTCTACTTTCAGTGTCCAGATAGATGCTCATTAATGAAAGTTATAGACAAATGTGTTTTTAGGCAGATCAATTGTTTACTGAGGTTTCAATGTGAAATTTCTTAACATACGGCATTGAAGTTTGAACTTTTGCTGAACTAAACGAATAACTCTAACAAGTTTCATTGCAAAATATCTCTCCCAAGGCAGGGAAGGATTTAGTTAAAAACTTTAGGTAGGAAAAGACATGAATTTCCCTGTGCAAGAATCCTGTAGCCATTAAATCTACACAGTTCCTCTCTTTTACAATATAGGAATTTTTAAAATTCACCAATATGATGTTTTTCACCAATATTATTTTTTAAAAAAGGCATTCACATTGTCTTCTATATGGGTTACCAATTCCAAGATACTAAGCCAAATGGAATTATATTCCATAATAGCAATTCCATTCCAAAATAACACCAAATCGACATTTACCAGGAGATGAGACATGGTCTACCCAGGAATGGAAAATACTCACCAAAATAAAGATGACATGCCAGCAAGATCATAAACAAGGCTGTGATGATCAATAAGAAGTTAGTCATTTGATCTCCTCAGTTACTCTAGGAGAAAGTTATAAAGAAGCTTTCAGAATGTTTATCACACAAACCCAAAAATCTTTCATGAACAGAACTAGAATGAGAAACCATGTCCTAGATTTGCCTACTTTAGAAAAAAAAAAAAAGCTCAAATCACTGAATTTTTATGTTCCCTTCTTCTCATTAGAATGTTCTCTTTGTTCCCTCCCACCAAAAAACACCCAAAAGCAGCATTAAAAATAGCACATTAAGCAATCCTCTGGGAAGTCTGATGATATCTATATTCTGTGTAAATATAAGAACATACATAATTTTAAATGTTTTGCATGTTCAATTTATCCTCAGGAAACCTGGACCAGTTGTTACTAGAAGGGCCAGATATTGAGTTGTATTGAGCCATGTGTATTGTTGTCAATACTGCACACACACACACGCACACACACACACACATCAGCAGAAGGTTTACACACACACACCCCAGCAGAAAGT